>JACCGJ010021051.1:0-62113 GCA_013407085.1 Atriophallophorus winterbourni | reverse complement strand
TCCGCATGCGCTTGAATTTAATTTTAACAAATGTAGGTTCATGAATGTGAGGAATTATTAAAACCTTTTGTCTAAACGGAGAAAATTTTATGTGGAATTTGATATTAAATAAAACTTTGTTCACAAAGGTATTCATGCATTACGTTTTTAAACAATTAAGAGTCAACCAAGGAGGTTCACGAATGCGTTCATTTATAAAGAAGACTGAGCAGAGGCAAATAAACTTCAGCATTTCGAAATCAGTGTTAAACCTCGCTAGCACGAAGGGATTAGATTGAACCATTATTTATATCATGACATTGAGACTTCTCATGTTGATGCGCTTGTTTTTGAAATCACGGTACTCATCCACCTCGTGATTGCCCAAAGGGGATTGTCACGTTACTTCGTCAATAAGCTTTGAAGGGTGAAGTAGTTGGGGCATTATTTCGCCGTTGATCTAAATCTGATATGTGTCTGGTTCACTAATCGAACTTAACACACCATTATCAAACAACGAATTAAGTTAATGTAGTCACTTCAAATGTATAACATTGATCGACCAACATATTCGATTGGCCTCAGCCAGATCTGTCGTATGCGATCAATCTCGTTTATAGATGACACATATATGGTAGGTGTATGCGTAATCTAGTACTTCATAGTATCAACAGAACCTGTAATTTAAAAGTATTCTTTTTAAATAAGAAACACGTATGCCCTAAAATCTCATAAGATTCTATGAAGCTCCGTTGGCTAAAAAGTAGAACAGTAAGAACAAAGTCGCGTAACCAACACTCAATTTCGTTGAGCAATTTGAAATGTTCGCTCAGGTATCTTTTGTTACTTCAACGTCACCATTTGAATGTGATTTTGACCATAAATGTATCTCAACCATCGAATCAATCGGATACTTCGAGCATGCAAGTTATGGAGTGTTGAGACGATAAAACTCAGCAACTGTCCTCAAATTTGTTTTCTCAACGATCATAGTTAAATATGCCTATGAAACCCCACATGTTTCTATGAAATGTCTTCGCTCAGCATAAATTGAGAACCATAAAATCGGTCGCGATTTATATACCCGCAATTTCGTTAAGAAAACATGATACGGTTGCGTCTGTAACCGTTGTTTATTCCGCGTAACTCTTTGAATGTGATTCTCGTTCGTAGATATATTTCGTTCACCATTAGATCATTTATCCAAGAATGCTCATTTGCATGCATTTTTCACACACACCAAGAACGGGTTCATGCTGTTTGCACTCATCAAGTAGTGACAGTTGGATCAGGATCCACATGCGCTTGAAAAAGTGGAAGAATAGTAAACAATTTGCTCTAGTATCCCACTCTTGGGTTAGGTTGGTAGAAATCGTAGTTATTCCTCGTCGTTTTATTTACTTACCTCGCGTAAAAAGAGTTAAACCCTGATGACCAACGTTACACATTCCCATGGGTTCACTTACATTAAACAATGTACTACTAACAACAATTCAGCGTATACAACATAGTAAAATTAATCGAATCACATTCCGAAACTTTTTATCCATTTCTGAAGTCGACAAAGTCAACATTGATTCATGTTCATCAAGTCGTACAGGTGTAATTTTTTGTCAGGCTGCACTGAAAGCACCTGATTTGTAGTGAATTTTCCTCACGTGGTTTCTACGTTCGGTTTGGTGCGTACTATGCTGTCAATCAGACGCAACTGACCACACACCTACACAAGCACAATCTGCGTTGAATCCAAATAGGCAGAGCATCTGTCCTGCATTCCAAACACCAGGAATCCAAGATGAAACGTGTGATGTTTCGTCCCACTTTTCCAGATTTCATATGGGACCAGATTGCTTGGAATTAGTTTTGTGCGAATTGCAGGTTTTTTATTCGGTGGATTCAATAAAAGTGCACGTGTTGGAATTAATTTTCGAATATTTTGAAAAGGAAGATTTAAACTTAATAAGTTTTGGTTAATCTTAATAATTCTTGCTGTATATCTAACTTGAGTTTTGTTTGTTGTTTCAATATCCAAAACAGATTTTCTTTAAGGAAATCAATAAAATTAATGCTGTTTATGATAATGAATATGTTCTACAAACAGTGTATAGGTGATGAAATTTTTGTGAGTTGAACAGAACGAAGATAAAAATTTCACATCCCTTTCCAAAAATGATGCTCTCTCTATCGATGCTTGTTTTAGAAGTTCTCTTGACTTAACCAACAGTTCTTTTCAGTATTGTGTATTCCGAGTCCCAAATAAAAATTAATTTCACAGATTTAAGTGTAATGTACGGTATCAGGTTAGTCAGCATTGATTTTACTGCCTGCATGATAGTTTTTCAATAGCTAAACTAACATGTCCGCACATAATGCACGATGGGATAAATCCACACCGACTAAGAATCGTCTTTTGGTGTACAGTAGACCACCTTCCTACACAACGCAAGAGATAAAGGCGAAAATGTTCGACGACAGTCATCGCAAGCCCACAAGAATGATATAATCAATGGTTTGAGTCGCGATTTGTCTTGAACCATGAACTTTTGGCGTATTATTTGCAAGTGAACGATATTCGATTTCGAAAGTTAAACCGAAAAAACTTAAGCTTATGAGGATTCGAATTGAATCGGATGACTTGAAATCACCGGAGTGTTTACTTAGAAGTAACAAGCGGTGTAATTATAAGAAGTCAGGTGTATTTAGAAATTTCTCCTGAAATAGTTTGACGTGTAATTCTTGGTCAGATTCGATATGTTTTTTGACTAAATTGCGCTGTAGGATTGAGGGTTTGGATCGAATGTCATCAGCTTTCGATCGACAACGTAAAAAACGGTTTGGTTGAAACGCGTTTTAACCTAATATCCCATTACCTACTCTAATTTTCAAACTTTACAAAAGTAAATATTTCAACTCTGTGTATTGAATAACCCATCACCATATTTTAAATTCCTAGTGTCGATTGGTGAATAAACATCTGTGTGTCACACTGGATGGACATTAACATGTTTAAACGCAGCACACCTTTACGTGATTTAACGCATTACCAAATGAAATATGATATATTTAAGCATTTAATCTAAACGTGTCCGCTCTCTATCTGAACTTTGTTTGTGAAACACAAATAGAGCTTGGTTCCTTGAGAGTGATGGATTGTCGATCAGAACCTAAAGCCAAGATCAAGGTAATTCAATGTAATTCAAAGTTTTTAATGTTCTAAAAAGCAACAATCTTATCAAAAACCATAGGATGGTAAAAGTTGGAATTTAAGTGTATAAACAATATAAAGAAGAAGATTAAGCAGTATATGAGTGTTTGGGAAACGAATAATGCAATAAAAATTCGTATAATTTCGTTTTAAATTCATGCAAGCTAGTGGAGTGAGCAACGGTTGAAGGTAAACTGTTCCAAGTAAAACAGACTCGGACAGAGTAAAAATACCTTCTACAGTTCAATCGAGAATGGGGTACGGATGCGAATCAAGTTTACTTTCGAAATATCTTAACGATAACTTCACGATGAATTATTAACTGAGAAATTTTCTAAGATGAATAAGCGCAATGCACTTCTAATTTGTGTTTAGGATGAACCTCCGAAATACGAATTGAAAGCTTTCTTAAAGCTCGATGCAATTACACCATCGGACAGATATTTAATTAATAAAATGAGGTTAGATTTGCCTTATGAAATAAATGCCATCAACAACAAAACCAAAAGTACATAACATTTCAAGTACGAAGCTAAGGACAAAAACCCACCCGAATCCTGTTGCATGCGGCATCAAGAAAAAAGAATTGTTTGAGCAACACGGTAGGTAAAGCAATCGGGAAGCTTGCTGAACAAGCACTGAAATGGAACTCAAAAGTTAACATAGAAGTAGGAAAGACAAAAATATCTTAGAGAAAATCCGTCGAAAACGAATCGAACCTGATTGAAATGACATTCATTCGAACGGGAATATTCGCACAACATAGAACATGTTGGCGTGGTCACTAGGTAGACTATGATCAATCTGGAGAAGGCACGATTAAGGCTGTCAGTCTATAAATTTTAGATTAAATAGATATCGTTATCAATGTAGTTCTGTACAGGTCAACTTTCGTCAACACTGAAATTAGAATGGCTGGATTAGAGTCAAGTAATGCTACTATAATATTGTATTCCTGATACATAATTAAACATTTCACGATTTATGAAATCAAAATATTCGTAAGGAATGTTTTGATCCTTCTGTCATATACAACAAAAATTGTTTCAGGCAGAGCCAAACTATTGAATTCCGTGTGTTAATACAATGTTACATAATCTAAAGGTCATAATGTTATCTGAAAACTTATACAGTAAAATAATCGATTTTATTCATCAATGTCTTTAAGAGAAAACGAGTCAAAGTAATTAGGTGCCAAATTCCTTAATAAGTACAGCACTGAAATCCTGGGACACACTATTTTCTGATCGGCTTATAAATTTTATGGACATATCTATTTTACGAACAAGATATACGTTCTTTAAATACGTTAGATAATAATATAAAATATAAATCATTGTATTTGGCAACCCCACAAAAACCCTCCGATGAAGAGTACATATTTTCCTAAAGCAAATCGGTTAAATTCGATGGGATTAATAATATTTTAAAGTATACGCTAGTTATGAGTAGTCTAAAATAAAATAAAATAAAATTAATTCCAGTGTGAATGTGGTGGTAAAGCATTGATCGTTCCTAAAGGTTGGAATTTTTCATCAGAGTGTTTTCATTAAAGGTAGAGCGTGAAAAATGGTGTTTTTGACATCCCACCGCGAACTCTGTTTCATTAAATCGGTAAGTGGATTTATTTAAACTTGAACATTCGCTCTTACATAAAAATTCCAAATACATGGCAGATAATCTGATATTAATATTGTGTGGTACTCAACGAAATTTTGATTGTGTAAGACTAATTTAAAAGGTTAAGTAAATTGTATCTCTTCTAACCAAAGTTAAATAGGTTTATTGTTCAGTTAAATTTGAATTTTTTGAGCATCCTTCGTACTATACACGTCTTCATATGTATTACAGATTGTTATGCCTATCTACTCAAATTTCAGCACGGATGTTCATATCGATACTGACCTTTCTAAGGTAATGCATCTTCATTCGCTTTTATACAATCATACTTAGCTAATAGTAATCAAGAATACTGAATTGGTTCTACTCTGCTGACTGAGAGTCATAAGCTTCCTCTTCAACGACCACACTTCCTGATAAACTCTTTAAGGATTGTATGGTCATTCGGACTAGTTTTTAATATATCATCATTTATTTTAGACTAAAATTTTGATCAATACTTACTACGTTTCGTGTTTTTCATTTCTATGCGTTTCATCTCTGCACTCGATTGGCTTTCTATTACTTGATTTCTCACATTAACATACACAGCTGTTTTTTTCTGTTGACATTATATTTTGCTGCACTAATTCAAACTAAATTGTATTAATCAAATGATGATTAAAATCATTTCATGCCCTATTTTCTATGATTTCCACGTTGTTACCACTGATTTACAAACTACTTGAGCGCCGTGTTGTTTTGATGAGACATTTCGAAAATAATCAGTTACTTTGGAGAAAACAGCACGGATTTATACTAAATTATTCCTGTTTATCCAATTTACTGATAACACTGGATGATTGGACACAAGCGGAAGATGAAGGGCAAGCAATTCAAGCCTGCTATATCGATATCTCAAAAGCATTTGATCGTGTTAACCATAGACTACTAATGCAGTTGCTTCATAGGCTCGGCATCACAGGAAAGTAGTTGAATTGGCTAAATGACAACTTAACAAATCGCACTGCCCAGTTGCGTGTTGAGTGTGCATTATCAAAATAAATCGCGGCAACTAGCAGAGTTCGCCCTAGTTCATTCCTTGTTCTAATTCTCTTTCAGGGTTATTGTTGTTCTTGGCCTCCTTCGGTCGATGTCGACCTTTGATGTACATCACAATCGTATAATTTTTTTATGTTCTAAATCTTTTTGAATGGCTAAACAGTCGGGGGAACGATCTCATCCACAGCGCTCGCAGCAATAAGCAGTATTCGGTCGATCGGCGTCATTTGCGTGCCGGCGACGTGCTGTGTACTGGATTCGAGAAACAATTGTGCCAAGTGATCAACTAGATGATACGAGAGACTAATCAGACTGAGACAAAGAGCGGAACAACACAGGAAGGTTATGAAATGACTAAGCCGAGACTCAGGACACAGGTTCGCAGGTCTAAGAGCTGGACAATGCCAGTAAGTGCGAAGTAAGTGGTAAAGTACTCCGTGCAGAGTAAGACAACGTATGTTCGGATAAGGACATTGAAGCGTGATGTTACAACATGTCACAGCATGCATCCGCACTTTTCGGATAAGGACATTACCGAGGTCGCACGTGTCTTGGGTGAGTTTGCCTCACCCAACACAGCGTGATCTGCGTTCAGTATGCAAGCGCTGTATCTGCTCCTCCCCAGCTTGCAGACGACAGTTTACACAATGCCTCCAATGTTCGCGATATCAGCCTAGCTATTCCTTTGGTTCAAATGGTGTAGTGGTGAGAGGGGCACTTGCTGCATGGGCAACAGCTAGTTATCCATATTGAACTGACCTGACCTACATCTCAACGCACCAATGGAGAAGACACATCATTCTGCCTCTATGGATATTAACACAGAAAGCAGCAGATACCAGTTAAAAGCTATGGCTCGACTGGCGTAAAGCTCAGTGCCTGGGGCTGCTTCCGACAAGGAAGAGGTTTTCAGGTCTTATTGGACGGCTACCGCCCGTCTCAAGCTGGGTACCCCTCAGTCTCGCCAACGTCTGCTATCCTCATTGGGTGCTTGGGGATAAGGAATCAACCGACAAGCAGACTGTTATTTTCGCACAAGCTATGCTTAGTTAATATTGAAAGCGTACTAATCACCAGATCATATCAAAGCGCAGATTGTGACACTGATCATTCACTGGTCTGTGCAAAACTGAAGGTTCCCGACAAGAAATTTCACCGCACCAAATTGTCTGCTAAGCCTAGGATAGAGGTCACTCGCATGTGCGAACCTATTCTAGCTGCAAAAGTCTTCATAGCAGTGTTCAATAAGACAACCCCACTCGAATCGGCTTCGGAAAACTAGGAATCTCTAAAAAGCTGCATATGCGGAGTTGCGCTATCCACGTAGGTCCAAGAAAGCTCGAACGAGCGAATGGTTTGAAGCAAAAGCTTCTGAGATGGCTGCTTTGTTAGACGATACACGGTTAGCATTCTTGAATTCAAAGGTATGGCAACAGTTCAAAACATACGACTTCTAAGAGCAGTTTAAAATGAGGTGTGCAAACGACTATTGGACTGAAGTTAGCCTCAGTATCCAAAAAGCTGCGGATACTGGAAATTTTCACGGTATGTATGATGGGATCAAGAGAGCCATTGGCCAAAAAAACTTAAAACGGCTCTCATTAAGTCTATATCTGGTAACCCGATTGTCGACAAAACTCATCAGATGGAAACATGGGTAGAGCACTTCTCCCCTCTCTACTCTAGGGACAGTATGGTTTTACCGCAAGTACTTAAAAATGTTGAGCGGTTGCCAACCATTGAACATCTTGATACTCCCCCTACATTGAATGAGCTCAATAATGCAATCGACCGCTTAGCGAATGGGAAGACCCCTGGTAAAGACGGAATTCCACCTGAATTCATCAAATGCTGTTGAACAGCATTATTACAGCCTCTTCACCGTTTGCTTCTTCAGTGCATGCCGAATGAGTGTCACACAGGAGATGCGAGACAAGAAGATCATCACGCTATGTAAGAATAATGGTGACAGAGGCGACTGCAACAATTACAGAGGAAACTCCATTCTGACTGTTGTAGCTAAATTTTGGGCTAAAGTCTTACAGATCCGGTTACAAGTTTTGGCTGATGGGGTTTACTCCGAATCTCAATGTGGCTTTCGAAGGGGAAGATCAACCGTTGACAGGGTCTTCTCCCTTAGACAACTTCAAGAAAAGTGTCGGGAACAGCGTATGCAATTATACTCTGTTTTATTGATTTAACGAAGGCATTTGACTTCACTTCAGAAGCCTTTGAAATTCGCCAAGGCGTCAAACAAGGGTATGTTCTTGCTTCCACGCTGTTCGGCATTTTCTTTGCTCTGCTTCTGAAGCACGCTTTTAGGACGAGAACAGAAGCCATTTACCTACGCGCGAAGTGATGGCAAGCTTTTCAACTTGAACCGTTTGAGGGCACAAACCAAGGCACGGGATGTGCTAATCCGGGACGATGCAGCTATTATTGCTCACTCTCAGAAACACCTCCAGTGGCTAATGGACTGTTTTTCGTCGGCATGCAGACTCTGGGCTAGCAATCAGCATGAGCAAGATCAAAGTCCTTGGTAAATGAATTGTATCGCTACCAATCATCACTTTTGGAAACTGTCAGCTTGAACCAGTACATCATTTCACATTTCTTGGTTCAACCATTGCTGATAACCTCTCACTAGACACGAAATCCATAAGCGGATTAGCAGAGCAGCTTTTCCGATTAAACTCTCTTGAGGCAACCGCAGGTTGGCTGTAAAAACAATAATGATGGTATATGCCACGTGCGTACTAAATGCTTTAATGTACGGCTGGGAAGCCTAGACCATCCACGCTAGACATGAACGAAAGTTGAATACTTTCCATTTACGAAGCATCAGTCGTATCTTGAACATATCGTGATGGACAACTTGACTAATGCTTTCAATTGCTTGTCAACAGCGCTTGCTCACCCTACTAGGACAGCGCCAATTGCGATGGCTTGGCGACGTCTACAGAATGGACAATGGTCGTATTCCGAATAATCTACGTTATAGTAAGTTTTAATCTGAAAGTCGACCATTGGGCAGACCGCACTTGCGGTACAAAGACGTTTGCAAAAGCTATATGAAATCTTTCTCGTTTACTTTAAGAAAATACCGGAACTCGTTCGTTGTAACATCTGGTTATTCGCGGATGACTTAAAGATATGGAGTTCCATCCGTAGCCCAGAAGACTTCTTGCTATTACAAACTACCTTTTAACTTTTGCAAATGCAGCTTCATGATTGTGGGGAAGCAAGTAGATTTCACGTACCATAAAGTCCTCGTGTCTTTGAAAAGTACAGTGAAGAAAATGATTTGAGAATCTTGATATCCTCCAACTTTGACAAAAGAAACACCTGTCCTCTCTCTACCCAAACGGATATTCGGGAAAGTTTGCCAAAGATATTCCCAAAGATTGTGAATGCATATCTGAGACCAGTCATGGAATACGCTGTGCAGTCATGGTCTCCTTTTTCTCAAGAAAGATATAGAACTTGTGCCGCAAATCTCTCACCGCTAAACAAAACTAGTTCTCAGCATCCGAAACAAGAGTTGTAAAGAAAGGATATCTCAACTGGATCTGTTCGACTTTCCATAACGATGAATCAGAGGAGACCTTATCTTAATTTAAAAAGTATTCCATACCGTAAACCATCCTTTACATGCGAATGGAAACGAGAAATTATCGGACCCATGAAAATATGCTGGTGGTCCCCATCCCGCTTAAACTGTAGGTGCTTTTATTATTTTGGTGTTTGCTTTACTCGGAACTGTTTACATTCTGAATGTTACTCACTCCACTTGCTTTAAACAGAAATTAGACAAGTTGAATTTAATTGTTTTCCGACTACTTATTTACTGTTCAATCTAATTGGATAGCTTTCTTTTATACATTTAAATTTGAATTTTCATCATCTCATGTTTATTGTTAAGCTTCATAATTTTAGACAATTAAACGCCTGGGAACTTTGAACCTTGAATTAGTGTCATTTCTTACAGAGAACTACCAGAAAATAGCTCGAAGAGTCGTGCGACACAGATAAATATTTTTCACTTAACCGCAACGTACTTGCGTGCGAATTGTCAACAAATTTCCAATCAAATCATATATTGTCATCGGAACCGTTTCTTTATTGAAGGCCATTTTTATCGTTTGAGGTTAACCTTATCTGATGTAGATTTGTGCCCACATTTTTCACACTTGCACATCACAAACGGTTTGTGGCTTTGTCTTCATCAGGTGGAGACTGTAAGCTAAACGTTCAAATATTCAAATGTACGGTTTTTCTTCTTCATTGAAGTATTACTACTACAAAGCCGTATATGTTCGTAAAGTGATATCTAAATTCAATGTAAGGAGGTGCGAAGTGCATTAGCGAAGAGTGTTAATCAGGAGCTTTCGAATCATATCCAGAACTCTACCCTCCGGGACAACAGAACAGTTGAACGCACCCAAATGACCAACGACGCGAATCGCAAAACAGTAATAATAAGGGTTTCGGAAAGACTGGTTGAGAACCGTTCGAGCAAGAACGCCCTCGGAGATGGGCATGATAAGATGGACGTCATTCACAATCGAACGATATGCAATCGATTGGAACATGTTTGGGACCGATCGTGTATTCATAATTCAAAGAACTTTGATTTGCAATCGGTTAGAGCTGTTTTGGGTGTTTACATAGGGTAGACTTCCAGGGAAATTCACACTAGAATCGAAAAAACACCGAAAGCGGCTTTCACGGACTGTAGTCCTCCTGCCGTCTATTCAGAAGAAGAAGAAGAAGACAGACCCGGAATGCGAAGAAATATCCATCCCTTTTTCGTGATCCCGCGCTTGGGGGAGCCACGTTTTATATACGTGCCACCAGCGCGCTCAAGGACAAGTGTGAAAATATTGAGACGCGGATATTAGACGTATAGCGAACACCACCTGAGGGGGCGGTCGATCATGTCAAGTGGATGGGGAGAAATCTCCACAATGGAGCGACACGAGCGAAGGTTAAATAGTTGTTTATCACCTTGTACCCATAGTTAAAGACATTGTTATTTTTCTTCAAAAATAGCTGAACCTTGCCCCGTTAGTTATGTGTTTTTACGCTGTGGGCCGCTGTGTCAAAACACCTGTGGACCGTGATCACTTCACTAGTAGTCAAATCGACCAATGATCCTGATCATTTCCCACGAGACGTGACACACTGTAGGGTTCTATAGGCTTTTTAGCGCGTAATGTCAAATCAGTGGTGGGGTGCCGCCTCCTTAACATTTTCATGTCCTGATTATCACCCTTGGTCTGCGTACGAATGTTCTTGTTGTAGACAGTCGAATATGCGGATATCCCCAAAACTGTTCAACGGTTTGTTGCGCTCAAATTCTTTGCCTGCAGAACGATATGCATCGTCAAAGTTAACCGAGCCAGTGTGGTACGACATGAAATGAAAACAGTTTGCCAGAAATTCATGAAATATCAGATTGAAGTGACAACATGTTGAGGTCAGTGTTGTGTTGACGTGACGTGCCTATATAAAATTTTGTGGAGGTGTGGGGACGCTTGTTCTTTATCATGTGCGCACTAAACGGTTTGGCCATTGGCTTCTGTTGTGGTTGGGGGATGTGTGGATTGAACGGAATAGCCATAGGATGGGTTGACCTCTCGAGGGCGCAATCGATAAGTGGGTGCCGAGACGCGGGGGGGTGGGGTTGACGGTGTAATGTCAGTTCCAGTGTCCTGAAGCCTGTGTGAACAATGTTACAGGCGCGATAACACATTACGCGGATTAACCTCAATTGACCTGAAGTAATCTCTCATCCAATATGAATTAAAATATTTTGGCAAACTTTTGTTTGTTACACATTTTTATTGAAATACATACTAAAAATTGTTCTGCGTTGATGGCATTCATCAGAGAAAGTTAACCCTTGACTTTGGTTCTGCGAAATGTCTTAATAATGTGAATCTGGTTTTAGGTTTTTAGATCAGTGTTTATTTAGCGTCGTAAAATAAAAAAAATGATGATCCATATGGTTGGAATCATAATGATAGGCTGGTGCATGTATGCGTTTCGTGCCGTAGTTCGGCTCTGCTTTCATTTCCGAGTACGTGAAAAATCCACTAATAAATTATTGACGAACATCTGGATTCATAAAATTTAAATGCTTGCTGCATACGAAACAAGTAACGAGTACATTATCGCAACAGGCCGAAAACTTGCATAAAAATATTTGCTCAGAGCGCAATCGAGAATCTTTTAGCATTAATGCATGCCATGCAACCAAAACACGAGTTCATAAATCACTGGTACAATGAACCCACTGCGTTCAATACATCATCTTATACGTAGGAGAGCGGCTGCTATTTCTTAGGAGCTCATAAATAATATTAATTATAAACACTCGTTGATTTATCATGTTTAGTTTTAAACATTTAACATAAAAAGCAGTGCTGGTGTATGCAAACATGTTCTTTCTATACGAATTGCTCTTCCGTTGGCTTGTACTAATAATTATATCTACTTCATTCTTTGACAGTTAGTATTTCACAAGCATACAATCAATATACAGGGTGCCGAATTCTAGATTCTGTAAACTAATTATAGACAGCGTGCCAGGTTCAGCTACGTCCACATCTGTGTTTTGACTTTGATTCCACAATCGATTTACTTGAATTCCAAAATAGCGAGCCACGTGCAGCCTCACACCCAAAAACGATGCAAGGTGATCCAGGGCTGCAACAACAGGTGACAACACTCCAGGAGTGTTTCGATAATTAGGTGATCACTGGTGGATCATAAACATTTTATGCACAAGAGCAGAAATAAAACAAGTTGTTTTGGTTCACATATGGTTACTACCATTCTGCTACAAGCCCCCAACTCCCATCCATCAATACAAGAAGGCACCCAAACAGAAGAAAAACTTTAATCACCCTACTCATTTAACCATCAAACTAACTGACACCGTCAAATATTATATATAGATATATAATCATTATACATAATGCAGATCACGATAGTTTAATACTGACAGCAAGTATGCAGTGATACACGCCACTTATTACTAAAATTATTGCCACTTATCATTCTCACTGATTACTTTTCAACACAACAGGAATAAATTTCGAAGTGCTAACGAATATGTAAATTGTGTAATCCGAGCTTGACACTTTCAATGCATACTAAAATCCTCGAGTTTTCCTGCTCTAACATTCGCTATTAATAAATTAAATCAATAAAGCT
Source organism: Atriophallophorus winterbourni (assembly GCA_013407085.1). Lineage (NCBI taxonomy): Eukaryota > Metazoa > Platyhelminthes > Trematoda > Plagiorchiida > Microphallidae > Atriophallophorus > Atriophallophorus winterbourni. Next base: position 49,047 of record JACCGJ010021051.1, on the reverse strand, counting down.
CATAAGGAAAACGAAAAATCAATTCGTAATTTTGTGATACACATGTATCTATTAAAGCAACGACTGTTCCCGAAGCCGCTTGGATAAATGAGGATGAACATTATTTTCCTTGAGACATTGCAAATCTCAGGTTTATGTCTAGTTATCCATTTATCTATCTATCTATCTATCTATCTATCTATCTATCTATCTATCTATCTATCTATCTATCTATCTATCTATCTATCTATCTATCTATCTATCTATATATCTATATATCTATCTATCTATCTATCTATCTTTCTATCTATCTGGATGGGATCAAAACGTCATATTCGGCGTTTGTGTAGAAATCACTTTCTTATTCTTTATTTGAACGACGTGGTTCGTTATGCAAATCCTATTTAAGAGTTACTGCAAAGTCTTACTTTGTTTACCACTTCTCAACTGCTTCAACATTTCTTGAAACTAACGTTTCTGTCTCCGCCCGATGATAGCAAACATCCAGAAACCAGTTGTGGTCAGTGTTGCGGATGTGATCAACAGTAAAATGTTCAAAAGACACAATAAAGCCTAACCTAGTGGAATAAACTGGTGTTCACTAGTCCAATCGCAACGATCGATCATGATTTAATAACAATGATAGGGTATCAGCATTTCAAAGTTCGCAGTGCAGCGTTTCCAAACGATAAATGAAGCTGCAAAATAGAGATAAATGTATTAACTGCTATTGATCAACGTAAATCAATAATCTAAATGTTATTATCCGGAATAATTTTTTTCATTAAATGAGTTTATTATGTATGATTTTGTGATTAGCAACAATCACTAAGTAAAAACGTTCTTAAGAATACAATCAGATTAAACTAGGAAAAATATTCTCGATCAAAATTCGATGGCTCGTCCACAAACGAAGCGACAGTCCTTGCTGTTTTGGATTTCGTTAAAGAATCCAGTCTGCACAGATTATGGGAAAATGGTCCAGTTTACCAGAAGCATTGCATACCAAGTCTATAAAGACAAAAGCTTATATGAGATTGTTTCTTTGTTACAGACTAGAATAAAACGAAGACTATGTCATTTGAAAGAAAAACAAAAATGTCCAATAGTGTGAAGCGAACACGCTTGTAATCATCACTTAGCGCAGCGATAACCAAAATGAAGAATACGCACAGTGCATTTTCAAAATATGCTTTCATCCTAATATGTGCAGGTAAATTCGACACGTGCCATTGGTGTTCAACTATTAAATTCAGTTGGGTTTGTCCCTTCGTTACTAGTATAATGTCAGGTCAGAATAAAACCTTAAAACCTCTTACTAACATCGACAAAGGTAAACAATAGGTTATACCCTGAGTACATACACGTTCTTCTTTTTTATAGCATATTATCCTGACCGCTTCAGTTCTTGTAATATGAACATCAATATATGCCAAACAATAAAATCTGATTTAGCATAGAAACATGTACGAATCAGTTAAAGTAGATTTTCGTAATTAGGAATCCAAACTCTGTATTGAAATTGTTGTTGTTGTTGGCCTCATTCGGTCGATGTCCACCATGGATGTGCATCACAAACACATGAATTTTCATGTTCTATAGCTTTTCGAATAACTAAACAGTCCGATTTGGGAGGTACAATCCCTCCCGCAGCGCTTGCAACGATAGGTAGAACTCGGTAGTTGGCGTCAGTTGCACGCCGGCGGCGTGCTCTGCGTTCTGCAGCCAAGACCTGTAGCTGTTCCTCCCAAGCTTGCAGACGACGCTTCACACAATACCTTCAATGTGACCGGTCAAGAGCAAGTTTTTCCCAACTCGCGTAAGGCCGGTAACGAAGTATACTTTACAAGCAAAATGTCCTATCCTTAAGTCAGTATTTGATCAGCTTGAAAAAGTTTAAATGCGTGCAACTAAAAAATATGAGTGACTATGCTCAAATGACTACGTAAAATGTGAGCAATCGAACTTAAAACTGTGGCTACGCAATGTCTTGTTTTTTGGTTACAAGGCTGAGTAATATTGGATTTCACTAAATCAACATTTCAGCTCATCTAACTTTTCTACTGGAAAAAGTTCTTCGTTCGAGATAACTTAGCTGGGAATTTAAACAGCAAACTGTTACAGACCGTCATACTTTCACAAACACGGTAGTTTCGCTTTGCACATTCCTTTCGACTATTATACAATGGTATTCACTTTCGTCTGGCTCCACTGCACTTTCTTCACTCGCATTGAAACCCAAGAACCCGTAGCTTTTATTTCAAGCATCATGTTTCACGCTCGTAACCCACGTTGTAATTATGTGTAATGTGTTCTTGAATGAGGCCAACAAAGCAATTCGGAGGGAGGTGAAGCAGCTTGTGGATCGTGTTTTATTCCTGAGTAAATGGGAGATTTATCAAAAAGGACAGGATTTCTTCATTTGAATTACCGCTTTGGAAGCGCTCTGGCTCCCACGTGTTCGGACCTCTGTCATCTAACAACAGGAAAACGAAAAAAGTAGATAATCCGTTTAAAATATAATGAGGCTTTGGAAGATTTAATTTGATTAAGCGGTTCAGCCAATAAAATGGTATGCTAGTGTAGTTTCGATAGACCAGTCACAGTTACGATATTCCGATGTCAGTCTATTAGCGTGCATGCAGCGTACTTGGCTTGCTCAGACGAATTCTAGGACGTTTTCAACCGTACTCATAGTCGAGATACTCAATACATACATACAATCATCTAGTTGTGAACTATACAGTGTAATCTTGGACACCATGTATGGAAAAATATATCTCCACAAAAGGATTTATCATAAGGCCACTAAAATAATTATTGGATTGCTTAATCTACTCTTTGAGCAGCGACTGACTAGACTTGGATTGTGTACTCTCGAGCGCTGGCGCATCGGAGTTGAGAAAATCCTGACATACCGGATAATTTATAATGAGTTCAACCCACCCCGACACCTCTTTGCAATTGGTTCCAATCTGCCGACCCGTAGTCACAATCTGACCCTTCAAATCAAACATTCCTCAATAAACTGTCGCCGTCACTTTTACGCTGTACGTGCTTGCTTTTAGTGGAGCAGTTTACCGCCAGAAATGTTTCCTCATCAAACGAATTGATCTTCAAACAAACGTTACGATCTTTATGCTGAATAACACCGTGTAGGCCCCAGTTTACTGAAATCCCTTAGTGCTGCCTTTTTACACACCTGGCAATACAACTTATCTAAACATATATTTCCGGTCGAAATTTCCTCTCTCCTTGTCACAATTACTCCTCCTTTGAAGCACATGGACGAAAACATTAAAGTAACGATTTGTTTAACTTTTATACGTATATCCTATGGTATTGTAAGGTCATTGGCTTTTTTAACCATAAATCTTGATTCTTCAATTCTTTTATTTGGTCACTGATGATTAACTAATTAATATTTTATCATAAATCTACTTGGCATGGTTCAAAATTGTCACAGCTAAAATTCATCGACAGACACTTTGCGCCCACATTTCTTGAGAAGAGAAATTTCTGTTTGCCATGTATGCCGTAGAGATAAAAGACGTGGAATTATAGTGAAATGTGTGAGGAATAACTGCAAAGGAATAATTATGAGTAAAAAGATTGTGCATAATAAAATGATCACCGGTCATTCCGATAAACATATTATGGCAGCAATACTGAAATATCCATGGCCAAGTCATCAGCTATGTCCTTCTTCCTATTTCTCATTAGTATGCCACACATTTAATGCATGTGAAATACATAGAATAGAAAGTTATTGCGTATATTCTTAGTCTCAACTAGGTGGCCACGGCTAAACGTAAAGACTACACTATCATACTCTCATTCTGAAACGCTTAGCACGTTTATTTAAATACTGCATTTGAATTGGGTTAATTCTTAAAAAATTCTTATCCAGGCTAATCACGTAACCCAGGGCATAATACGACACAAACAAAGCGCTGAACTCACCAAAATAGCAAATAAATTCGTTCAGCTTGATGTGTCGTTCACATTTAATCGGCCACGTGTATTATAACAGCCCAACCAAAATCAATCGATCTCATTTATCGATCCGAACGCTGTCGGCCCTGCGTTCAAATTTACTTGCCTACACGGAGCCTAAAAGCGGTAATTTTGTTATTCGAACTTAGGTTATTTCTCTATCGTTTTACAGAATTAGGTGAAGACCATTCAAGAACGAAACTGGACGGTTGGACACCAAACTGCAGCAGTGCGCCATCTTATCCGTATGTCCCGTTAGTGGATTATTGTAACTAACCAGTCTAATTAGTCAAGTTCCGTGAACCAATAACCGTACCAACCGGACTAGTTCCACGCAAGCAATGAATTTGGGAACAATCAGTGATCAACTTCCAACTTATCCGAACAATATTCAAGGTGAATTGCGTCTGATTTTACAAACGAAGGACGTATTCCTTGTCTGTTATAAGCATTTGGAAGAATATCGGAAATTAGTCAACGAACAGAATCGCTTGATCACAAAAGAATTTGTACAAGAACAATTGCAAATTGGGGAAGATGAAATTGCGGAATTAAAGATCGAATTGCAAGATGCAGAAGCCAAGCTAAATGGTCGATTGCGTCACAATGAATTACTTGCGGATCAGTTGGCAAGCCTTGGATTCGCGTCACTGGAATCGGGAGCAAGCGTGCGTCATCTGGCTTTGTGTCGTTCGCCTCAAATGCGGAAAAACATGCTGGCCCAGCGTCAAAGTGGTGGCCTCGGCAATTCACGCTTAACCGAGCCACGTCCCCCCACGCACATGATCGATAACATCGCCCTAGCTATTGCAGAAATCCACCAAGAAGTTAGGTCGAAAGTGAAACCGCTGCTTGACTACTATCGCGATTTGTTCTACTTGCAATTGCATTTCACATTGGTCTTGGGACAAGTCTGCAATTATTGTATGCCACTAGTTACCGAGAACATCGGGCTGATTGACCGCATTTTCTTTTGGTCTGAGCGACCGGAATTCGATTTGGTAAGACGAGCGGGTGATATCGGAGATCGTTTAAAGGAAATATATACACGAGCTCAAACTGTACTGGGTGTTTTAGCTGAATCGGTTCGATTCTTACAATCGAAAGTTGAACTACAAAAGACACTGGAACAACGATTCCACGAGCGTCTTGATGAACAACAAAAAACAAAAGATAAAATCCTTCGTGAAGTTCACACCACCAAGCAAAACATGGACATGCTTGAGGAAGAAAACGATCGTCTTGTTGGCAGTTTAGTGAAAGTTGACCCTACATTTGTGGACAGCAGGCATTTTTACGAATTAGCTGAAGGTGGTTCTCTGATGGGTGGCAAGAAAGCAACAAACGCGAAAGAAATGGCTCAGCATAATGTGGACGATTGTGTTGACGCAATGAACTCTAACTCGCCAAATGTGAGGAGGGCAGAAACAACAACCGATGTCGAACGGGACAGTCTAGAACATAGAGGAGCAAGAAAGCCACGAGACATAACTACTCCTTCTTGCCTTGATAATCCTACTGATGATATGAATAATAACAAAGCACTCAGTGTGGCTGGAGAGGTTCCTGTTCGCAACAAAGAAACCAAAGTGAAAAATAAAAAAGGCGTCAATCAAACAGAACTTGATGCACTACTAAACGATGTGAAAAAGAGAATATCTACATCAAAAAGTCGAAGTAAGCAATCACCAAAGGTGAATCGCAACAAGAATAATGACGATGAAGTCATACCTTTAAGTTCTCTCGGTGACGGCGCTGATGATGTCAATGACACAACAACACCAACCCCAAAAAGATCAACAAGGCGGGCACAATCTAGAGCCAGAAGTAAGAGTAGAAGTCGAGAATTGCCAAGAGATAGATCACCTTCGATCGATAGACGAACAAAAGTCAAACGACGTGCAACAAGCGTGGAACGTCAACCCAAACAAAACGCCACTAAGAAACTTCGTTCAAAAAGTACTCTCGGTGAAAGGAAGATAAGAGAAAGGGCAGAAACAACTCATGCAGTAAGAACACGTAAAAGTAAGACTCCCGAAAAGCCTATCGTCGATAGCAATCTTGTATCAACTTCCACCGCTTCAGGCGATAGTGCAATACAGCCGAATGTTCCTGCTTCTTCGTTAAAATCACGACTGTTGGGAAGAACCAAAGATATTCTTGAAGCTGCATTACACCGATCACCAAAATCTACTACGACTGAACAATTAACTCATTCCGTTACCGAGTTGGATAGTTCGATTGCAGCTGGACATACAGAACAGGATGATGCCATTAACGATGGTGTGACGAGTGTATCATCATTCGCTTCTCTCCTAGTGGCTGACTCCCCGCTTGGCGAACCAGGTTTGACTCCTACCTCAGGTGTTATCCCAAATCGACAATTGAGATCATTGGAGCCAAAAAAATGGAATCGGCGATCAGCAGATAGCAAGAAGTCAAAGACACGAAAACATAGACAAACAGAGGGCTTAGATATAATGCAACAGCATCCTCTACCAGCACTGTCATCTGACACATTGTTGATTGAAGGTTCCACAGACAATAAACGTAGTCCCGACACGCATACATTCGACCTGCGTGACTCCGTTTATGCACATTCCCAAGATCGTAAGAGTAAAAGGGCCAAGAGTCATGTTTCCGGTAACCTAGGCGATTTCCTTTCCGGAACAACTTTGGGTCCTGTACCAGCAAATATATCTCAGACGTCACTACCTTCATTGTAGTGAAAGCCCGAGTTTAGCGAACAGTGCCACTGATCTGCTCTGAGACCTAACGAAATTCCGTTCAGTCCAACCGCATCTGTTTAGTACAGACCAATCATTTTCCCGGATCGTTTCTATCGAACGCCCCGCTGGATGGCTTTTGAAAAACCCATGGTTCAGCGCTATCGCGACTGTTGTTAAACTCAAGTCGTGTACCAACAACCAATCTTGCCAATTTTCTTTTGGTCTCCGCTACGTTGTAATGGAAAACACGTTCATGGATATCAAAATGTAACTTGCACATTCGTTAACAACCCGCACCCCAAAAGCTTACTCTTGGACTGCAAACAAAAAGCTTTTGATATCCAATAAAATTTCCTCGGATCAGACTATATTTATGTATTGTCATTTTTCTTTGGTTTTGATTCGTGATTATTGACAGCTTGGTTGTAGGAATTTGCAAAAATGGAAGTTTTACTATTTGGGGGGACTGAAAATAAGTAACAGTATTTGCATCTTTAGTATTTGAATAGTTTGTTCAGCTGAGCAAATAGTCTGAACAGACGATCGATTTGCAATCGTTCTCGGGGTTAAAGCAATTGTCAAGCAATCATCTAACGTTAAACCTTAAGAATTGTATCCCTATAAGACTAAGGAGTGTGATATGGATGGAAGCCTGAGTTAACGTCGTGTCAGTTACAATTATTCATCGGCTGACCGAACCTTCCGAGAATCCGAATTAGACAGACGTCTTTATAGATGCCTCGCCATAATAGTTCAATAGTTTACTAATGATAAAACAGGAATATAGTTGCAACTAAACACAAGATGTTATGCACAGTGGGACCAAAACTGATGAAAATGACAGTATGTGGTTGGAAAGCCTCAAAGCGGGCCTCACTCGCACTCGAAGTACACTTTTCTGGTATTACGTGGCATTTGCACAAAACTTAGAATGAATACCAGGTGGCGTGATCCTGAAGTAAAGCACACTTCTTTTGCACACACTTCGTCTATTTGCATCAGTGGATCACTTGACTCGTGGGAGATTAGATCGAGTGGAAAAGCGCCATACCGTTGGTTTGTACATCATTGAGACAACAAGTTTGATTATCCAGAGAAAAAATTGTTGTTGTTGCGTTTTTTCACAATAAAATAGGATGACATCGTGCATAGCCTCAATTCGGAACATGTGTCCATGTTTAACTGCCAGTTAGTAATTCGATAACCTACAATAATTAATAAACAGGTTTATAGAGTTGAGAAAATTGTGCATTATTTGAAACCGTGAAGAAACCTTGGTTCAACTACGCCATACCAACACGGCGTTGCAATCAACGTAATGATCAAATAAGTAAAAGCAAATTAATTGGCTTGGGGCAGCGCTAGTTTCACGCATGGATCCTAGCCGTTGTCCCACACTTGGGAAATGTGGTTAAAACAAATTCATTCCTCCTGTGGTAAACGCGTGCTAATGTGACTCGAAAATAACTGCGACCTCCGGTGAACTCACATCACATGTGCTGCTAGATTTTAATGAAAACTGCGATAAACACAGGATCCACAAGCCACAGCGGCGTGATAAAATTCTTCCCAATACAGTCGAATCCCATTACTATGTCTCCTCGTTACGATGCCATTCTCGCTACTGTGCCACTTTTGTTTGGTCCTGGCAGGTGGCAGATTAGCGAGTTGTGACTGCAAATCCATTTTTACGAAACATCGGTATGATGTCACTTTTCTCGATCCAAGCAGGTGAAATAGTAGCGAGATTTGACTGTAAACGATAGCGAATTAATCAGAATCAAATGGGTATTCACACCGGTCTATATTCTATGGTGGAACAGACCAACATAAGGTTTCTCTATTGTTATGCTAAACTTTTATTAACAGAGTGGCATGAAGCTATTCTCGGGTTTCCGTTTATAACTCTCAAAGTATTCTACTTAAGGTCTGCCTTTGTTTTGCATCCAGTAGGCTTCCGAAGGGTACCCAAAAACCTAGCCTCGGCAAACCAGTAAGTTTTCGATTAACTCTTACCCTGTGCATTGTCTTCTCCTTTTTTCTTGATAATAAGAACAGTCGATCCACAGTAATCTCATGTCAACCAGCCTGTTTTCGAAACCAATATCAACGCAGGATTGATAAAACTGTTGTAGCTGGGATTTGTCCAATAGTGCAACGAATTAAGTTCAAATTTAGCGCACAGATGCAGAGCAACATTCGAGTCTGCTTTTGAGAGAAATAACATCGGAAGTGGCAGACACCCAGTAAAAGTATGGCCCAGTTTGGGTAGAGCTCATCACTAGAGACTGCTAACGCATTATTACAGGTCACGTTGAAGGGCTATCCCCGCCTCAAAATGCTGTTTCTTCATGGTCTACTACCATCAACCTGTGAATTGGAAGCAGCAATCAATAAAAATGCATTCTGTATTGTTGCGCACCAAAATTGAAAATGTGAGAATCCTTCTCTAAACAGAATGATGTGGACACTGTCTACCAAATTAGAAAATTGGATAATAATGGAAACGGGCTTATTTGAAATATTTAGCCGAAATGAAGTTACATGGATCATGTTTATGGTCAGACAGTATATTCACGCAGGAGCATATGGTCTTCGGTGATGATTACTAATGTTGGTGCAGATTACTAAATTTGGCCAGTAAGGTTCAAGAGATTTCAACTAGGGCTATCCGAATGAAAATAGACAGTGATTCTCATATCTTTGTGCACTCTTCAATTTTTATGTTGTGAACATTGTATTCCACGCATAAGCGCTTATGAGAGAATGTTTGTTTGAAAAACAGGCAGCAGGATAATCATATTCTCGTTAGGTTTGCTAATATGTCGTGTACTAATCACAAGATTAAATCCCGTTCTGCTATACATAGCACTCATTGAAGTTCTCAAAGCTGAAACATCACCAGATTAGATTCTATTCCACCCAGTCGAATGTGCATATTATATTATGCTCTAACTGTCCTTCACTCGAGACTCAGCTGCAGACGACATTTTTTTGCCGTGCGAGTTTGTTTTACTTGGAACAATCTGCCAGATAATGTTGTAAACTCACCAAACCAACAAACGTTCAAGAGAAGCCTTGATGCCTATTTGACCCTAAACCCGTGCATCGAAGAAAACTATACATCTTAACACCATACACCTACATTTGTTATCCCACCAATCGAAAACAATTTCTGTCCTTTGGATATTTACTTCCTTCTTGAACTGCTCAGTAAGCAATCTAATTCCATTTTGCTTGTTATATTATTCGTTGTTGTCATATTATTCTGTGGTTTTTTTGTAAAGCTATATGCTTTTTAGACCATTAAAATTGAATTGAATTGAATTGAATATATATTATTATAGCATCATTATTATATTTTTATATATTATGCATATTATATAGCTGAGAGATTTTAGTAGAGTTTGGATCCACAAACTTGGAATCTCTAATAAATGCACGTGTCGATGCGTTTCTACTACTTGCAGTTTTAGAAAACCGCAAACTAGCGCTTCTGTCATACCAACCTCACCAATTTAATCCTTCGCGTAGCGATCCAGGAAATTGCATGGCTATGTGCCGATGACGGCTGGACCGACCTCTTTTGAGCTCAACCGAACGCCAATTTGGTTTGCTTAAACTGAGCTTAATTGGTGAACAGTGAAACGCTTGCTTGAATTGTACTCGGCTAGACAACTGAGTCGTTTGAAACCAAACGCTAATTTCTCATAATGCAACTAAAGCCTAGCAGGGCGGTTTATTCTATCTGCTTCAATAACACAAAGTTATAAATATGATGACTCTTTGAACAGGGTGTTAGGCTTTTGTAGCTATATTTCTGGCTATAATTATTATCCAGTTTACACTGAGTTCAGGCAAGGATCAGAGGTAACCACATTTCCTAAAACGCGCAGTATGGGATCCGAACCTCAAAGGTTCAATTGAAAGTCGTCCATCATATCCGCTCTGGTACCGCGGTCAAAAGGCGATGCAAAATACATTAAATAGGGAAGTATAATGCAAAGAAATTTGAGTGCAATCAGTTAGAGTAATTTTTGGGTAACGTTTCACTTCTGACACAGAAGCTTCGTCAGACCAAGGGTGATAGTCACTGATGCGAAGGTAAATAGTTGTTATTCACCTTATACCTACTAGTTAATTAAATTTTTGTTTTTCTTCAAAAATAGCCTTAGCTCCGTTAGTTATGTACTTTTACGTATGTGAGCAGCTGTGTCAACTGACCTTGACCGTGTTCACTTGTATCAGATTGATGTGGATACACACTGTGAGGAAAATGGAGCACTGATCCTGGTCATTCCCACGAGACGTGACACACTGTAGGCGTACTATAGGCTGTTTAGCGGTAGGGTCAAATAAGTGGTAGTGGGTTGACTATTACTTAATCATGTTCCCTGTCCTGACTACCACCCTTGGTCTGACGAAGCTTCTGTGTCAGAAGTGAAACGTTACCCAAAAACTGCTCTAACCGACTGCACTCAAATTTCTTTGCATTATGAATACACGATAGGTCCCAAACATATTCCAAGGGAAGTATAACAGTTCGAAATATTCGAAGACCTAACCAGAGTAGTGGTTTACCTAGAGAGGGTCATATTTCTTAAACATTTCCTTATTTCCGATCCATTGAGGCAGAGCATGTATCTAGCAATAGTATTAAGCTCAAGTGAACGGAATAGCTAATCCTGTAGTCTAGGTATTTAAATTGTAAACTTAAAGACCTTTCTCAAAAATCACTCGAAGTATTGACACAAATAACTTCAACATGATATATATATATATATATATATATATATATATCGCAAATAGCCACACAGTCACAGACTGCACGTGGGCTAAGATACTATCAGGTTGCTCGGCCTAGACAGATATGAGGAAGAAAAAAGAACAAGAAATGGTAGTGAGACTCCAGCCTGTTTCACCATGCACCTCACTACCTCTGGTCAATCAATTTGGCACGGTGTTAGCCGCATAGCACAAAGTACTGCACAAAATGAGAAATGATAAATTGATCACTTGTCCGAAATTCAATTTGAAAATCTGTTCACCACGTCAAGCTATAAATCAGTGACTAAAATAAGCTCACATGTTCATTTTAATTTCCACACCTTTCTCCTCAAACCGGAACATCAAGGTATTATCAAATGAACGCAACCAAAGCGAATCAGGCAGCAAACCGAAGTAGATGCACATTCATGTTCGCTAATGGTTACATGGGAAAGAAAGATATCTCAATCGTATATTCAGTTCCATTTGGTTTTAATCCAAAAAAGAAATGACTGGTTTAAAGCAAATAATTATAGCAATGATCTGTCACATTGAAGTGAATGCTGGACGAAGGCCTCGCTTCGTCAAGACGATAATCAATACTAACTCGGCAGATTCAATCGTGAACAAACAGTGATCATACCTCGTTTATTCCATATCGCGTTTTTTGTAATGGTGAACAAACCTGCTGTTACTATTAAGTAAGGTAGAAAACCTTAATGCTTGAACGACTGTTTTAGAATAGTGCAAGCCGCTAAGATGTTCTTCAAATCGGAACTAATCAAAACAAACCCTTGTTTCATCGTCGTGACAGACAAAACACCATCTACGGTATCGACCCTCACACACAAATAAAAAGTAATTTCACGGGAGCACGGAATGAAATCATCCATCTCAAAGAGATCCCTCAATTTCTATTTGATTCAAACAACCCCTCGAGAAACGTAAAAATGAGTATGAAAAATGATACATAACGGAATCATATGAATTTGTCACGGAGCTTTCGATTTTGGTTTGATCATGGTCTCCAGGTTATCGGCCATGTTGACCAGTGCTTGACGTTGATCCGCGTTCACCTGTGGATTGAACATGCTGTCCAACAGTTCGGGATCGCGTAGTTTATCAAACACGTAATCCACACGTTTGTGTGATTTGTCACTGAGTACTTCGTTGATACAACGTCGCATTGTGGACTGGCAATCGAGGAGAATTTTGCTCAAAAACGCCTGATTGTATGTGTACTCCGTCCTTGTAAAGCTGATAACGGTCAATGCGATGCTTCGAAATTGTTGTTTGACAACCTGGGCCAATTGGAGTTGTTCATCGGTAAGAACCTTTTGTCGAATCACGACTCCCAGTTTGGCTATGGTCTTTGCCACTGCTTTCATCAATTTTTTCACCTCCGATTTGGATTTGATGTGCAATTTTAGCAGATGCTCCGCCGATTTTAGCGTGTTCGATGCCCGGGAGCCAATAATCGGACGGAGTGAGTTGTGAGCACACGCCACTCGGCCAGCGAGCTTTTTCTGTGCACGGAGTTTCAACGAATTGGTGGAATTTTTTCTCTGGGCCGTGGTATTTTTATCCTCACCGACCGTGCTTTCATCGTCATCATCCTCGTCATAGTTCGACAGATCGCTCAATACGACTTCGGAGTCATCTAAGGCTTCTTGATCACTCTCACTATTCTCTTCTGCCAATGCCTTCGGGGCTTGATTAGTTGGTCTGTAGCCAGTCACATGTGCCATATTGCTGAAATGGAAACAGAGGAAACTTTGCATAAAGTAGTACAAAACTAGTAAAGCGGTATTTTACTGAGGTTACAATTTACAATGATACGCTTAACATTGGCCTTTTGTTCGACAGATTAGGAACCAAGAACCGACATTCGTTCTGTGGTAAATCACTGAATGGTTCATCCGTATTGATTAGTTAAGGTTAGTTTCGATTCATTTGGAGATAGGTTCTGCAGAGACAGAAAATAAATCGATAGATAAAATTAAGGTTGAAATAAGCTGATTGAACTCATTGTATGGCGTTTATCGGAAGTAGGTTAATAACGCGGATGGGTTGAATATACTACTGATATTTGGGTCGCAACCATGTGACGCCAACTTATGGAAGGCGTATGACTGTTGTGTCATGACGAAAAAGTCGGGGGCTCTGTTTGGTACGATAAAGAAGAAGATGGATGTGAGAAAGCTGCTCATTTTCGTCTGTCTCACAGAGGATAGATACTCAACTAAGTGTGTTATTATCCTGTCCAATGATAAATCGCAAATAACATGTGCAGTATCAGATTTTTTGAGTACATTGGCATGAGCATTATGGTGCCAGTAGTAGAGGCCTTATTGTCATATAAATACGACATACAAATCTCACAAAGATGGGTGTACGACTCGAAATTAGAGGCACTCGGCAAAAGTCTAAGCTCCAGCAGACTAAGCAGAGATGTCTACACCACGACTACAACCTGCATTCGTTCGAGCGTTTCAAATTGTTAGAGCAACGACATGGGATAAATTTCTGGCCTTTGCACGACCATGCATTTTTAGAACACCGAATATTTAATAACAATTATAAGCAAGCACACGGCCACCCAAACCATTTTAAGCAAGATCTTGCCACCTATCCGCTGAAATATTGGAAAGTGTGAGCCTAGCCAGAAAGATTGACCACCGCATGTACCAAGTACATCAAAGTACCGGCACATTCAGCGATTTCTGGTGATAGCCTTGTGAAACTCTCAGGTTCTGGTTCTTAGTTTCATCCATTTCTTCGTCCTATTATTAATTTGTGAAAGAGTTAGGACGAAGATTTGATTGCCATTATATAGAGATTCTAATTATTGAAAGGATGATGACTGCTCATTCAAATCAGTGCGGTACAGACGTGATTGAATTGCTGAGCGATATTCAATAATCTGGGTCATTGTGCGTTTTGGAATAAGGAATAACTTTTTGCTTAAACATAGCACGCGATCAAATCTGTACACATAGTATAGAGTCTTGTGTCTATAGGACGATTAGCATTCCATTGTTTGAGACAGATGATCATCTGTTACCCTAGGATCAGTATTTAGATCGAAAGTCGCATCACGGCATAGTTCAGCCATTCAAATAGTCAGTTGGTATGGACTATGAATGCAGTCGGAGAATGGTAAATGATATCAATAAAACAATTAGAGAGTACCACGCTGTGTCAGAGAGAAAAATATCCTCATCACAATTAAGGGTGGCTAAATTGGAGTGCCACTCCTTCATCAGCACTTGAAGGGTGACGTTGAAGCGGGGATATTGTGCTGCACAATAGCCTTCTTGATAAGAAACACACGTGGAACAATATTGATCTCTAAGGGCGATAATATCCGGAAACAACACATGACAGATTTCATTTATCTCTTTTAATATATTGGGTTAAGACAGTTAATATACACGTATACGATATGTGTTAGTAGTATTGTGGATGGGCAAGTAAACGATTTAACCTGCTCGGTTTCGACATGTTGCTTTCTCGTTGCTCAAATTTTATTACAAGGTGCCGATTGGCTGATCATGTTGAGCTGAAATTGGACACGATAGCCCTGTGTGAAGTCTGATATCTTACAGCTTTCACAAGTATATGCTAATGGGCATACGACTATTTAGAAACGTAAATTTTATTAGATTTGCTCCATGCCTCTTGTAGATCAATAATCGTGATAGAAAGAATTTTTCAACTACTACTACCTCCGGAATATCGATGATGCTTAGAAAAGCTCCCCACTGTTAGTGGTTAAGTTGTAAGCATTCTTAAAGGAATGGGACACACGACTTCCGTCATTCCACACAGAAGGACACCATGAGAGGCGCAGCTAACACAGCCTCCGAGGTATCAGGGATAACTGTTGGAGGCTGAGACAAAACCCTTCTGTAACACGTGTTTTTAACAGCACAGCTTTTGACCGTCACTTCAAGCAAACATTATTTTTGTAATACGTGGAAACAGGTTTTCGTGTCAGGCGAATCAATTAAATGAGCTTTGTTGGAGTTAGCTTTAGAATAACGCACACCCAGAACCATGCTGCTTTCGAGTTTCCAACATAGGAATATCAGGTTCGAATGCGTTTGTGACTGGAATGCTCAAGCTTTGGGATCCAATGTCTGATCGTGGATGAAGCCACGTAGAGTTTGTCCAATTGTATCATTGCTAGCAATCGGAAATGTCGCACTGAACGCACATGAAGCAGAATAGAATGCAAACGCTGTCTGATTTTGTCGGTTCAGCCCAAGCTCTTAAGTCCTGGGTTCGATTTATGGGCATATTTGGAGTACCAGCAACATTGAGCCTAAACTCGGGAGCATTTCTTGAAGCCATCCGCAAGACCAATGCCACGCCAAATCAAAAAGTTAAACTCCATTCGAATCATACAGCAGGCAAAAATATAACAATGTACCGAATAAAACTAGGTAACACCATGCAACAAACGGTGGAACAGATATTCTTCTTTTGGTCGCTATTAAAATTCGCACAAGTTGTTGTTGTGAGGTAATGAATTGTATTTGCGACGAGTGCTAATCACGAGCTTTAGATCCTAGATTCAAGATGATATGCAGAACAACACCTAGCAAGAAGTTCCGAAACGACTGGTGATAACCCGCAATAATCCGAGAATTGGCATCGATTGACCTGGCGCAATCCTCCCTCTACGACGCACGTCACTTGAAAAGTTTCGATTGAGATTGGTTCCTTTGTTAATGAGAGGACCTGACAAATGATCGTCAATGTTCGTACTGTGTGTTCTCGCTTCCAGAGTATTCGAGGATTCGGCCGCATACCAAACATTATGATGGAACTTAGCGGTGTTGACACCCCTTTGAGCTCGCTGCAAGGTTTCGTTCGATTGATCGAAGACAAAAGTGGCCTCTCTGCAAGCGCTGCCAAACATTCATTAAAGAGCACACATTCTTCCGGCAAAATCATTTCACACTCAAAAGGGGAGAAATAAAATTAGAATGTCAAGGTTTTCACGGTGTTCGCTTTTTTAATAGCACCGACCATCTACTGCTTCGGCTCTCGTAGCAAGAGATTTTCATAAGTTTTGAAGACAAACACTTGTTTTGTGACTTCAATTAGCGATTATGGGAAGCTAGAAACAAGTGATGGGGATATTTATCAGAATTTCAAACACTGCATTACCGTCATAGGTCATCCAAAAGATCCTGAAATCATTTCTTAACACTTTTAGTCGGTTGCTTATTGCCAAACTTAGTTTTCAGAAAAATTTGTCAAACATGTTTTCCTGCTTGAAATAGTTTTGAAAACCTGTAGCTCAGGTACCGGATTGTAGTTCATAATTGTTCTCCGAGCTGGTATAGTTGATTGTGGACGTTTCGTCATCAAATTAGATGACATCATCAGCGAAACTTCTTTCGATGGGAATCATTCGAATTTATCTGCTGCGTTGCGACCTCATCTACTATGATTGGCTGGATCCTTGCTTGTCCTCGTTGTGGGTGTTCCGCTGGTCCGTAGATCCCGTCCAATTGAATGTACTCATTGATTGTGTCAAGGACACGTTTGCTAACCAGGAAAGAAATAACGTCGTGTACTGGATCCCGTGTTCCGATTGTGAGAAATATTATATCGGACGGATTAGAAGAAGGTTAGAAACAAGGTTTAGTGCCGCTTGGGTGAGGTAAATCCACACTATCTGCCTCCGATGTATTGCTCGTTATGTTCTGAGGTGTAGGCCATAGTTGTTCTCCGAGCTGGTATGGTTGATCGCGGATGTTTCAACATCAAATTAGATGACATCATCAGCGAAACTTCTTTCGAAGCAACTGGGCGATGAGCATCATTCGAATTTATCTGCTGCGTTGGACCTCATCTACGGTGATTGGCTAGAATCCTTGCATGTCCTCGTTGTTGGCGTATTCTCATTGGCCCGTAGATCCCGTCCGATTGAATGTGCTCATTGATTGATTGTGGTGTCGAATACCACCCTTCGATGTACTCCCGAACGTGACGAGTTCTGCCTTTGGCGATGATTTCTGTTCCATCCCAATTAAATTCGTTCCTTCTTGATCCATGTGGGCCGATATTACTGATTTGTGGTCATGTCGTCCAGTAGCCAGTTTGTTTTGACGTATCCTTGTTTCTAAACTTCTCCCAATCTGTCCGATGTAATATTTCTCACAATTGGAACACGGGATTCAGTACATGACGTTATTTCTTTCCCGCTTAGCAAACGTGTCCTTGGCATTGACTAGTAGGCGTCTCAGTTTGAAGCTGGCTTGTGTGGTAAACTAATTCCGAGCGGCCGTTCCTGTTGCTGTCAAGTTCATATTGCGAATGATGAAGTCCTTTGGGTATCCATATTTCTGGAAGAGTTTGAATAAATATGTCGCCTCTTCTTTCTTGAATTTGCAGTGTTTTTGCGCGGTTGAATAGTGTTCGGACACAGCTTCGCTTGTGGGTGGCCAGGCGCTTGTTTTTGAAATTGAAAATGTGATCCGCGTGTGTTCCTATCCCTTATACACTTGTTTCTAGGTAACCTGTTTCTGTTGTTTGCACGTTCACATCCAGAAATGGTAGGCAGTTTTCACATTCGGTCTCCTTCGTAAATTGAACTCCATTAAAGACGCAATTAAGTAGACGGTGCGCATCCTCCAAGTTTTCTTTCTTTAGAATCACGAACGTGCCATCGACATATCGGATCCAGAGTTTTAGTTGTATCAGCGGTAATGCGAGACGTTCAAATCTTTGCATTACGGCTTCCGCTAACAACCTAGAGATTGGCTATCCCATTGGGGTTACTTTCATTTATTTATAGAAACGATTGTTGAATTTGAAATTCGTCTACAAACACAACTCCAATAACTGCAGTATACTGTCCTTGGTCAGTCGGTTTCCATTGTGCTCTGTTCCGCGTTCGTCCGGCAGTTGTGATTTGGTTTGCAGCGCTAATGATGTGTCAATCGATGTAAACAGCGCTGTCACATCAAAAGAAACCATGATTTCTCCATCTTCTATATCCACGTTTTTTATCTTCTGTAGTAATTTAGTTTCAGAATCTATCGAAAAATCTGATGCTTGAATAAGGTAGAGTAAACGTTTTCGCAGTTCTTTGCAGAGTTTGCAGGTAGGTGCTCCAGGCAGCGTCACGGTTGAGCGTAGTGGAATATCTTCCTTGTGAATTTTCGGTAGTTCATAGAAGCGTGGTAAACTTGCGCCTTCTGGTTTCATTCTCATATGTTCGACTGCACTGAGCTGTCACATGAACTTGAGTTTCTTCCACGTAGCATTTATTTTATTTTGCAACTGTTTGGTTTGGTCTTCGATGATCTCCCGATATGTGGTGATGCATTGCAGAAGTTGTTCAGCTTTGTGTATATAATCGTCCTTGTTCATAACCACCGTCAGCCGTCTTTTGTCTTTTCGTAAATTGTTTATTGCAGTGATCTCGTTGCGCGTCAAAACTTGGTGCTCATTTGTTCGCGATGAGTGCGGGTATTATTCTATGGCGAATATTTTCTTGGATTTCTTCTTGAATTGATTGCATTTTCAGCATATCTTCAAGACTTGTGACAAATTATGTGGCAGGCATCCTTGTAGTTAAAATTCAAACCGCGACTAAGCACGCGTTCATCGTCTGCCGACAGCGTTTGGTTCAATTGATTCTTAACACAGTTCGTTCCAGGACTTTCATCTCGATTAGGGTTGATTAACCTCATTTTGCCGTCAAGGTCTCGAGGTTTTTTTTACCTTTGCGTTCTTTGTTGTAACGTTGATTGCGACTGCAAGTTGTTGCGCCATTTGATCACAAATTTTATCGCGACAGAAATTTTTTCGCCTTGAAAGACATTTGATAAGTTGGCAATCCTCTTGTGCGCGTTCGCGATAAGAAATTGTAACCATTCTCGACCTTTGTATTGTGGTGCTCACATCCCCATCCCTTACACTCCACTACCGGTTTCTGGCTGTTTGCCGTCATCAGGTGGAGACAGTAAGATCAGGTTCAGTGAGCCTTGAAACAGTGGAAAAGCGGTAAACAAAGTTAAACTTGTATGCCATTGTTATATAGGGTTCTTACAAAGAACCACGATGTTCAAATACAGAATCACACAGTGATTCCTGACCAAGCGCTCGAGGCGCTTTTCCGCTGTTTCAAGGCTCACTGAACCTGATTTTATTGTTTCCACCTGACGATGGCAAACAGCCTGAAACCGGTAGTGATGTATAAGGGATGGGGATGTGAGCACCACAATACATTGTAACCATTCTCGACCATGTTTGTTTGCTAGTTGCTGTACTTGATGAGTAACGAACGGTGCTTTTCGTTGCTGGGCCACCCCGCTCGCTCGCCCCCATTCAGCCGGCGGGCGGCGTGCGTCAGTGCGTGCGTATGTGCAAGCATGTATGCGTGCATGCGTCAACTGAACGACTAAGACGGTACAGAATGGTGTCAATAGGCCACTGTCGACACTACGACCCTCATAAATCATCATTTGGTTACAAAGGAAAGGATGAATGTGTGAACTTGCTTAAACTATGATGTATCTCCACCGATATCACATTCACCTCAAATTCGTTGTTGTGGATTTTACACAGTTCGTTATTTTGTCATGTATGAATACTTCAATCACTGTTTGGGCAGAGTGACCGCCAGCCATATACACTCCTATGCAGATATGAACTGAACAAATTATCACTGGGTTTGAGGATTTACTGGTGTCCACTCTGCGAGTCGCTGTTAATAGAGAAGATGGTCGAGCGCGAAATGCAACCAAATTTTATCGTGCATACTCCAAATTGTAGAATGTTTAACAACCATCGATTATTCCGAGCTCAAAAGAGACATAGATTGGTTAGTCAGAAGAGAGGCCATGGGTATAGCGTACTGCAAAACACCTTTTAAACAACCCATTTAAGGATTAGTCCCTAGATAATGGCAAAAGGTATCTGCCTCACGCAACGTGTGTGATACCAAAACCATCATAGCCATATGAGAATAAAGTATTAAGAAAATAACACAACGAAATCTATTTTCAATATTTACGGGAAAATCGGTACCCCGTTTTACTCCTTTGACTCAGGATTTAGCTGATCACGTGATCTCACAAACTCAATGTGGATATTGTGGTGGAAGACCGATCACGGATAGCTTCAACATTTAATAAAACGTGTTGAGAAATTAGATTGCCCCACAAATAATGGCTGCGAACAGCACAAGTGGGATGTAAATGCTGGGGATGTGGACGCCACAATACAT
Organism: Atriophallophorus winterbourni; assembly: GCA_013407085.1. Classification (NCBI taxonomy): domain Eukaryota; kingdom Metazoa; phylum Platyhelminthes; class Trematoda; order Plagiorchiida; family Microphallidae; genus Atriophallophorus; species Atriophallophorus winterbourni. Next base: position 28,323 of record JACCGJ010021051.1, on the reverse strand, counting down.
TATAGACTACACTGCGATGGGGCCAGGGTTGCTGAGTTTCCGACCCACAATTGAAGGACACTGGAGGCACATTTTCGCCCCGATTTCCGTTTCAGTCACCATTTGGGCGACGATTAACTACCCTCTCCCCCCCGAATAAGATCAGTAAGAGAACGCCAACAGACGAAACTTTTATTAGGCACATGACAAAAGCATAGAGAACAAGCGTATCTCTAAATTACAGAAAAGTCTGCGTGAGGGTTTGCACAGCTTGCACCCACGCCACGTTGGGTCCGTGCAGCATTTCTGTGTTGTACGGGTAACATCGTGCTAAATTGATTGGCTAACGGTAGTGAGCTGCATGCTGAAACACGCTAGAGTCTCACCACCATTTCTATTTCCCCATCATATCTGTCTAGGCCTGGGCAACCTGACAGTATTTTAGCCCACGTGCAGTCTCTGACTGTGCGGCACTTTGCCTGGATCAGGCTTGTGCTTTCATACCATATACCATACATTACCGAATGGCATAGCATTCAATAACTAGCTTTGTACTCTATTCGCTTCTCTTTCTGGCAAGCCATCAATCGAATTGTTCACATGCAACTCTCTAGTGACTTGAATTCTTAAGAGGTTTGCGATTGTTATCGCCATCCGTTTTTGCACTTCCTGCTCTTGCGTTGTTTGAGGGCGATGCTCCGTCTGTCATCAGAGATTAGCCTCACACTAGTCTTCTTCAAGCTTCCTACACCATCCATCAAGTATGAACCGCTCAGTGCACTTACACGCACATAAAATAAACGCACTGGAAATTAAATGAGACGTCAAGGAAGGATACAATCTTGCTCCCATGATGTTCGGTATTATCTTTACTCTGTTCATAAAGCACGCGTTTAGAGTGAGAAAACAAGGTAGTTACCTAAGTACTCAATGTGATACCAAACTCGATAAAGTACAAAAACCAAATAGAAACGTGCTCGTCCATTAAGTGCCGGTGATGCAGCCATCGTTGTCTACTTTCAAGAACAGCTTTAATCGCTTTCGTTCAGCATGCAAAGAATTTGAGCGGACAATCAGCATGAACAAGACCAACGTTCATGGTTTGGGCTGTATTGCCTCTCATGCGGGGCCTTCAAATCGGCCGTGCATACAATTAATTTCCCCAAGGGTAAAATGCATCAAATATTTTCGGATCAACTGAGGTCAAATTTGGACGTGCACTTTAGAACGAAGTACGAGATACCGGGACTTGCAGTGAAACGTTTGACCCAATAACATTTGCTAGTAAACTGGATCGTATGTCAATCAATTAAGACGGACAAGAAAAATTGTTCAGTCGCCGAATTGTAACTCGATGTCGGGACATGTTTATCATTTTTTTAATTTGTGGTGAAATTATTGTAACAGCTGAAAATTCGTGTGTACGAATAAAGTCAATTTCTTCTTATTCTCCTACTATTAACTAGCCACTTGAAACCAATACAGTATTTCACGTATCACGATTCCAGTATCACGAATAACCTTTTGTTAATCACTGAGAATAGTAGGCGAATTGGTCTGGCAACTGCCATGTTGTCCTGTTTGAACTCATGTGCCTTGTACAACCGGAAGATGACTCTGGCGACAAAAATGATGGCACAGAGCGCGTGCACACTAAAGTTCTTACCGTATGGAATCGAAATGGTATAGTGTTATAAAACCCTAATAAGAACACAAACGTCCCCAGCCCCTCCCCTTTTCGAGGAATCACATTCAGATGAGTCACGGGGTTACGCGTAAGCTGTGGCATTCTTGGTGGTTCATGTGTTTGTGCAACCGACTCTGTCGGATCAACAATGCGTTGAGGTTCGATCTGGAGCATGCCAACAGAGTCATACAACAAATATAAAGGTGTTTCGGTCATCTCGACGTGATTTTCTATCGACTTCACTTGGCGGCTCTTGATATGATTGATATGTCGAATCTATATTATCACTTGTACCGGGACGTTACATAGCACGGCTCCCATTGGATGTATGTTAACCCCAGACTCCCAGTATGGACTGCTTCTTCGGAACTTATGTACGTAGATAGTATCTACAGACTTCGTATGTACTAAATCGAGCAGGCGTCGCTTGGTTGTTTGATTGTAGATTATTACTAGGAAGCATTGCCTGGTGTGATGTTCACATTGATCGTTACAAAATGCACGCTGTGGGTGTCAACTGATTTTGTTTTGCTGGATCTGTGCGCGTTTGAACGTATCTACCAATCTTTCAGCTTGTTCGTTGGACCAAGGATGATAGATTCGATTGAACACTTGTGTAATAATATAACTTCGACAAACTTCCATGATTCGGTGGTTCATTAGAAGTGATTAAAAGCTCGGATTTGTGGATAAAAGTTCTTTTGCACATGTAGATCAAATTTCGCTTTGACGGTCGCCATGCACAGTTTTCATACTGACTTTAAAGCATATACATTGTTAGAACGTGATAAAAAACTGTGAAACCTTAAGAAACTCGGATCAACGAAAAAATCTCATCGGTTAGGTCTGTGAACAGTTGAATTGGAATGGTGTTCAAGTTGAGTAACATTGATCCAAACTAAAGTTTGCTCTTCAGGCTGTGGCATCGCCAATCCTAGGCGTCGCTGCTCGTCACTGGTGGAGCCGTATTTCCGAAAACAGCATTCAGCACTACGTTCAAGCAAAGCATGTTCTTGAATAATTTCTTATCAGAAAAAGCATCTACATAATGCGCCCTCTAGAAATGCGCCTTAAAAATGCTTGCAGCATCATTAATATTTGCACGTATGTTTTCAAGGATAATGGGTGGCTTCATAAATCGATGTTCTGTAGCAGAAGTCTCTACTTAGAATGTTCAAAATGCATCCTGAATACTAGCCCAATAACAGGTATCTTTACCAGCGATAGTCTGGGTAGCTGAGTACGAGTTAAAAGCAAGGCTATCCTACCAACATAGTGGAAACAGAAGCTCTGTGCCTCGTAGAAAGAACCGTGGGATTTCAGCTTGATGACGCCAAACAGACAGAAACCGGTAGTGATGTGCAAGGGATTGGGATGTGGGCACCACAGTATATTGGTCTTCGTAAGCGCGTTGTTCTGAACCCTGCTCTGAGAAAAGTAATTAAAACGAAGCAAAACGTTTGAGATCAGTCTGAAGGCCCTTGATTCTTATTGCAACAATGGCCGACAAGAAGACATTTGCGAATTTCCGAAAGTTATTTAAAATTAACATTTTTGACAGCAGCAAGGAACCTTGAGTTCACGTAATTTGCTGCACACGAACCAGCGCAATTTCGATGTGAAACACGGCTAGACGCAAAAACAAATTCATGCTTAATTTGGGGCATGGCAACAATTATTCTTTGATGCAATATATGGAGAACAGAATAGATTTATTGACAACGCTGAAACCAACCTACAGAAAAAGACTCAATGGTTTAAAAATTTCGATCGTATCACAGCTGTAGATTTTAATCTTGAAACAAACTTTAATTACATATAATAAATTTAGTTTGCTCATCAAATTGTGTGATGAAAGTTTATTAAAATCCGATTTAAATGAAGCTTCTATTCTAGAGACCAAGCACATTCAGACACCAATACTTACCCAAACAGACGTATTCACACTGCTCTACAAAAAGACAATTATGCAGCTCTAACACTCATTTATACCATCCGACACGAAATGATGCGTTAATCACCAATAGTCCGCTGGATCTCACATCTGGCTGCTCACGTGATCTTGACCAATATCGATCGGATGGCATTCCATGAATCGTGCGGTCAATCGGATTCGTGCTTATGAGCTGATGGTGCGCGAATGCATTCACGCGTCGTGTTAAGGCATGGTTATGCGGTGAAAGCTCGACTCGACCGTGTGTGCCAACAACTTGTGGTGCAAAGTGCTCGCATGATTCGATGGAGATTGTTTGATATTGGAATAAAATGTTGTTTTGGTCTGGCATGAAAGGGTGAACTTCTGTTTTCATTTAATAAACGCACTGTTAGATGGAAGATCTGATTGTGCTGATGGCTGTTTGTATACCACAAAAGTCTGTCACATATGATGGATTTAAATCAATTCTTATTATGATACTTCGACCATTTACGAGGTAATTACTAGGAAATGGGTGTTAACTAACTCATGATTGCGTGAGCGACTTTAATTAATACTTTCATCAATTCCATCGAACCGAAATCAGCCTTTTGTTACCTAGCTCCCCTTAGGACTAGGAACATATACTATAGAACGATAAGAAATAGGAAACAAGATTCATCTACACATGCATATTCAATGCACAGATTCGTTGTGTGAAACCATTCTCAAAACTTGTCTTCCGTCTTGATGGCTTCAGATAACAGCGGGTTGAAATTAAAGTTTTTTGAATGATTTACTGGAATACTTGAAGACTGTACCTGGCTCCCGCGAGTTAATTTCTATATCCATTTTTCACTATTTTTTGGAGGCTACAAGGGTGGATTTGCCAATTTCATCGACAAATAGAGATCGTTGCATTCTTTCAATCTATTCCCATTCTCTCAATCGAAAGTTTTAAACAGTACACAATCCATAGTAATCTACATTCTGCTTCGCGGTGACATCCAGGTCCTTAAGTTTTCGTCTCGATGCTGCCATTAATTACGGACAAGTTTCAATACGTGGCCACTGTGCCTGTATTGTGAATGACACGGTCAAGGGTGTCAGTACGAACAGAGATCAAGCTTAAATTTCATTCACCTGACCATGGTGGGTTCTGCACTTGTTAAGATAGACAGGCGCGATCAATATCAACTGACGCACCACCACCCCTACTTGCCGTAGGGGTGTTTTGGTCTTGGCAGGTGTGAATGACATATGCTGACCGATTAGCTCGATTGAGTACTCGGTGCACACACTAGGGGTCACGCATGTTAATGTTTATCCGCTACAGAACCGGACGCCAGATTGTGGAGATATCAGCCCCATCCACCGTATTGACTACATTCTTACCGGCCTTTGTTATCTCAACCGCCTCAGCGTGAAGTCGTTCAATATATGGTTTTTATTTTAAACTACTCTCATCGATTCACTACAAACTTTCTTTTTTCATGATTATGATTCCCCGATCGATCACGAACAATTTCCATGACATGGTCAAGCGTTTGCATTTATCACAGTTTAAACCTCGAGCAGTGGTGTTTGCTCCTCGCGAATAATAATGTCCAAATAAGCTACGTCAGACGTGTTGATTTCATCAACTTCCAATTGATTCCACAGAAATTCGAAACTCCGATTCATGGAAAAAGCTGTTCCTATTGTAGGGGTCAACGATGCCAAATCACGTTCCCTTTTGCATTGTCCATTGTGTAATTTGCGCTGGCTTCTAGGACAAAGCCTTTCACGCCCACTTGTCGATTGCGTCACGATTGATCGCTGAAGACAACATTTCCAACGTTAATCAGGTTCACTCACGAATCCCGTAAAACAACGCATTTATTGCACACATGACAATGAACAAAACACACGCCCATCTTATATAGAAAAATCTGGTTATCACAACACTGTCCTAGACAAAAGTAATGTTTTGCTCACGTCCCCGCACTTACACAAGACTACCGGTTTCTGGCTGTTTGCCGTCATCATTTACCACCGAATCACAAAGCTTGTACCCGGACTAGCTGCTAAACCATATGAAGAACTTTTGAGGAGTCTCAATCTTTTCGACTTTCGCTGTCGTCGACTAAGAGGTGACCTCATACTGATGTACAATATTATGCACGTCCCTAACCATCCCTTGTCCACACTTTTCACACGCTCGCCACCCCGTGCCAGTCGGAAACATGAACTTACAGTGCTTATTCCCAATTCAAGACTGAACTGTCGAAGATATTCGTATGCTATACATGTAAGCTTCACATGGAACACTCTCCCCTCCATTGTTACACACTCAGCCAACCTGGATATTTTTAAAACAAATACTTGAGAGAAAACCCAAATTTTGATACGATTTACGCTACATGAGTTTCCCTGTTTTTCTTTTTTATTGTATATACCTATTATCTCAATCCTATGGTTATAGTTAAGCTATATGCTTTTTAGACCATTAAAACTTTGAACTTTGAACTTTGAATCATGTATAACTTTGTTCACCACTTATCCACTGTTTCAAGGCTCACTGAACCTAATCTTACTGTCTACACTACTGATGTGAGTAACACATCACTTTTGGTCATTCATAAGCGCCTTGAGTGCTTGACCACGAGTCACTATGTGATTCTGTGTTTGAACCCTATGTAACAGTGGCATTCAATTATAACTTTGTCTGTCCTAGACATGTCTGTACCGATTATCACCTTGAGAAGAATTGTTAATCGATTTCGTGCAAATCGTTTCACCCCAATACTTCACCAGACTGAGCTTATTTGACCAAATTTTAGGAATTGCATATCGCCCAATAACGACCGATCTTGTTGGTCATATCGGAACTCCGAAATCAAAACTCCGCACTGTTTCCCAATAGGATGTCACTCAATTCATTCACAACTATGTATAGTATCATCATTTAGTGCCTCAATCCAATCCTCCAAAGGTTAGCTACATAGGATCGGTTTTTTAGAAGACCATGCTGCGTCAAATTCACAATATTCTGATGTTCTTTTATGCCTTCGGTTAGAATGTTCTCCAAATCATTAGAGACCACCTATCGTTCGCCGTACCTGAACGACTACAAATTTTGTAAGGGAAGGTAATCAACCCTGCATCCATTGTGGTGCTATCTTTCAGGCACGCATGCTGAAATTGAACAGGTGCGTGAGAAGAGCACTAATTGAAATGCGACATCTGCCGAGCATGGAGTGAGTTATTCTGTTTGCACCAAGGGGCTTCTTTCACAAACTTCCAGCCGTTGATTTATTGACAATCACTAAAAAAGTTAATGGTGATGATATCGGTTAAACTTGATTTCCGAAACAGCACTTAAGATAGAAAACAAATCAGTAAATTTCTTAGAATAAAGTTCCTAACCGTGAAATTTAGTTATTTCGTTTAAGCATGCTCTAAAGCTTCAACAGCGAAGGACACTACGCCTAACACAAGGATTCACCCTCTCAACAAGAATTGTTAACTTGTGGAATGCGCTTCGGAAGAGGTTAGTTCAGCAAGATCTGGAAACCAATTCAAGCAACTATTAGATAAGGTACTGCCTGTAATCACGTTGCTGGTATAAAGAGATGCGGTTTACACGGGCTTGACCCTCTGTCGTCTATCAAGAAGAAGAAGAAGAAGAAGATAATAGACAAAAGACACTGCAGATTAAATGGAGATTTCCATGAACAATCTCTGTGAATACAGAGGTTAAATCATGTTAACGTTGAAGTTTTCAAGGTGATCCAACGTGATTAATTGCTCCGCTGTTTTTACAATGTGCCAAGCATGTCATTTTATCGAGCCAGTCTGAAAGAGTGTAAGAGTGAAGCTGTGAGTGAAAAGGGAGCTAAACAAAGGTTGTGCCCTTAAGGTTAGCTTTCAGAATTATCTGGGATCAAATATTTTATCCACTTGTATTCCATTCTAGCACTGCACTCGCTAATTGGGTGGAGTATTATTACTTTTAGGTTATACCGGAACGATATCAAAACCTTTGCAAACAGGCACAATGTAATTTGATTTTATCCTCTTGTCTCCTCAAACGTGTTTATATTTAACATTTTCATGTAAACTAATCAAATGGTATCCTGTTAACTGGTCTGACAAAATTACATAAATAATGACAAAAGGAAGTAGTGAAAAACTTCTCCGTTTTGTTAAGTACGTCAATAGATCCAAAATTCAAACGCGATCACTGGACAAAATTTGAAGGTCACAAAAAGTCGATAACGCTTTGTGAATGGAGTTTTCTTTCACCGAACCAATTCTGTCCAACCTGAGCCTGCTTAGGGCCTGAAAATCTTGATTTGAACATGATTTCGACAAATAAAGCGGAGGTTATCCTGAAAACAACTGCTCTACTCTTAATATTTATTGTCTCTACCGAAGCAAAGTTCTTTCAAACAAATCCAAAAGGCTCCAGATGGAAAGAGTGTGATCAAATAATTCAAGGCGATTATTCAAAGGACACATTACATTCGTTGGCTCCACGCAGGCGAATCACAATCACGCGTTTGAGAGAATGTAGCGAATTAACGAACGCGCTCAAGGACAACGAATGGGTGTCTGAAGAAGAGCGGAGATTCCCGATCGCCTATGCCATCGCCGCTTATCAAAATCCGTATCAATTGATCAATCTGCTGCGTCTTATCTACCGCCCACACAATCTCTACTGCATTCACATCGATGGGAAGACTCCACAGTACATGGAGACCAGAATGCAACACGTGCTCAAATGTCTTCCGTCAAACGTGTTCCAAATCCCGAAGGCAGAACGAGTCAATGTGACTTGGGGGCAATATTCCGTATTGGAAGCATTTTTGTTATGTGCTAAGGCTTTGTATGAGAACCAACAAGTGAACTGGGCATTTTTGATGAACGTGAACGAGAAAGAACTACCGCTTCGTACGAATTGGGAATTGGTCAAGGTTTTCCGAGCGTTAAATGGTTCCAATTTGGTGCATGGCATGAAACAAAAGGTACACGAGAGAATTCCGCTGACGAAAATGCCGTTCGATGTAAGTATGATGGGTTTAGATTTTCCGAATTATTTGTTATCATGTGCACACTCAAGTTTATAACTACTAAGTATATATGTGTTGCTCACATCCCCCGCACTTACTTTGGTCATTCATAACCGTCTTGAGTGCTTGATCAAGAATCACTATGTGATTCTGTGTTCAACCCCGTGGTTCGTTGTACGAACCCTATATAACTTTGTTTACTAAGTATATAGTTAAAAAGTCTGGTTTCCGAATGGTGCTGGGTTTTGATTTTGGAAGGTTCGATGAAAATACGACTAGCTTATGGCCGGTTGTGCAGGTCACAACTCCTTCTGGAATTGGATATATATATATATATTTATTAAATACTGACTCCGCTGTTTGTGATTTTGGGATATTACTGGCGTATATAAGATTGAAGGAGGAGTGAATCTGTGAGGGCATTTTAGTAACTATGTTAGGGTTAAGGTGAATGTCGTCAACTCTTACCATTTGTATCCACCTCTTGAAACTAGTTCTTCAATTCATCTGTCTAAAATTATACCAGCATCCTAAAGTTATTGTAGTCAATTAAACCGTAATGTACCAATCACCCGGAATATAACACCTCTAGAATTTAGGAAACAAATCGTCATTATGATGAAATTGTGTTCACTGAGCGTCCAGATATCCAACGAACACCCAAATTCTACATGATTTTATTGTCTGGTGCTCACAATCCCATCACTTAACACCACAACACTAAATATTATATCAATCGTCTATAAGCGCCTTGAGTGTTTGTCCAGGAATCACTTTGTGATTCAGTATTAGAATATCGTGGTTGTTTGACAGAATCCCATTTAACAGTGGCATTCAAGTATACATTTGTTTGTTAAGCCGTGGGGGTCCACAGGTCGAACCTTATTTTGGAGTTCTTTAGCACGCAATTTACAGGCTGTCGCATTGAATTTCTCAACCATATTTGGCTGTTCTGACTAATACCCAAGGTCTAACGAAGCCTCTGTGTCAGAAGTTATATGTTACCTAAAATCTGCTCTAACCGATTGTCTATCTCTTATGATGAAATATCCCGTTCGCAAATTGTTATGACCAAACGGATGATGTGTTACAGACAGCCGTTAAGTTCTATCAATCGATGCGCGGTTCTTAAGCCAACAGTCAGTAATACAAGGAAGGAATGAAACATTGAGCAGAAGCCCAAGGTCCAATGTGCCCAGTATGTGTTTTGACAGTAGACATGGTTTGTATTTATAGGACAACATCTAATTCAAATTATGATGGTACAGATTGACACCGGGAAAGTGGGTTGCTGAAGTAGATAAAGCAAAGGTGAGCGCATAGCGAGACCGATGGAAATTCGTTGTCATGAGTGATTCAGACGGTTTGAATTTGGTGAAAAAATGAAAGCCAACGATTCGAATATTACGAAGACATGGGAGTTTGTTGCCGAGGTACAAAACGACTCACCCAACACTATCAAATTAATTTTTATAAACAGTTGGAACCTTTTTTAAACCCGGGTATGATAGGAATCTGTATTAAACACGTATCCCGAATCATATAACAGCGAAGGACTTCGAACCTGATGCGTCCGATGGAAAGTTAGACGTTGACTTCTCTTAGGCATCGAATATTAGGGCAAAATTCGATTTCAAGGCTAGACGTTTCTATTCACAACGGAATAACATCAGCAACATTGAAAATATCAGTACACCTTGAGGATTTAATGACCTAGTGTTCCTTTAATCGAATTGATCATTGAATATCACGGTCAAGTGCGCAGATCATACTATGGATCATACTATTTGGTAACGATTTCCAACAATTGGTTGAAACTCATCTTTACAAAAATTTACATTTAAGGTGAATACTCTTTCCTCGCAAGCCTCTTTCACCCGCTCGCTTGCCATTAGGCCTCGACTGGCTTTCTCTTATATTTGCATCGTCTTTAATACTCCTAACATGTGATTGTTGTCCGAATTTGTCTCGAGAGACTTTGCCATTGCCAAACATTTTATCGAAGCGATTCCACGTCTCATGCTTTCTCTCTATGAATAAATAGTGAAAAATAATTTTAAAAAAATTTGCAGAATGTGACGGATTCATTGACATGTTTTTTCTCTCCACAACCTCTCATCATCAAAGTTTTTCTATCCCTTTCGCAAACATTTGCACCCAAAATTTCCTATATTCTAATCAAAACAATCTTTGTCGAACGAGAGTTATATTGGGATCAAACTTTAATCCCCTGAATGTTGTCTATAATATACCGTTGATGTTCGGATTCATTGTCAAAAGTCAGCCATAAGATGAATTTTCGAACAGTATTCAATTGAATATTTTTATATAATTTTTCATGATTAGTGTTAGAATGATACCCGTTTCAATGAAGCAGGACATTGTTTGTCGGCAATCAGAAATGTGATTCCCTTTGGCCGTTACAAATGGATATGAAATATCTACGGCCAGATTGCCCACTGAAATCCCCAGTTTACGAATAATCAAAAACCGCCTAACGTTTTTAAAAAATAATTGTTTATCTTCTCGCGTTTTATCGATCCATTCAATGCAACCGGGCACATTAGATGCCGCAGATGTTTTAACTGTTCACACAGAACAGACGGCTATGTTGCATATTTATTTAAAACCTTGAACTTTGGGCGATTTGCGCCATTCGGAACAATTCCGGTGAACACGGAAAAGGGGGTTGCTGCCGAAAAAAAAAAGCTCCTTTTATATTCATAACGCTCGAGATAATGTATTCTTGCTTTAGACCAAACACCCAATTGGTACGGAAATTGAAGATAAGACTGCCAAATTTAAATTTATCCATTGATCTTTATCTCAAATAAGATCTTAATTTTGCATCAAATTGATTCAGTAAATTAACCAGCGAGCCTGAAAATTTCGCCGTCAATGTTAGAATATGCTGTTTGTTGCCGATGTTATTATAAAAATAAATGTGGAAAAAAAGGGTCAGCGCAGTCTTGGGGGTGACGTTTCACTACTGAAGAAGCGTCTCACAACAATGAAGGATAGTTCAAAATAGGGGTGCTAAGATTCATCCTCATCCTTCATTTCATTGCCGCCTAACAACTTGTACATCACTATGCATATACGTGATGAATTTACGTGTCCTACGCATTTTCTTACGCGTTAGGTCTAACGTTTTCACAGGTCAAATGGATCAAAGGAACATTCTTAGTTGGTCTACAACGACCATTCGTCCAATATCTTCTCACTGATTATCGACCACGAGCGATTCTCGAGGCAATGAAATCCGAGAGCCAAATGACAAAAATCCCCGATGAAATGTTGTTCGCCACGCTGATCTACAATCCACATCTCGGGGCGCCCGGCGCATGTGACCTTGTGGTGAATTACAGTCGATCCGATCCAACCACATGGGTGTTGTCTCGCTATGTCATTTGGGATGCAAAACGTTGCGCCACACGGCACTTGCGAAACGAAGTTTGCATGCTCGGTCGTGCGGACTTGCCGACGTTATTCACGACGCCTCATCTGTTTGCCAATAAATTCCTCACTTGCGTACAACCCGAAGCGTATCAGTGCTTGTCGTACTGGATTTTGCGCAAAATGGAAGGAGAACGAGTGACCGGTCACACGGATCCATCTTTCGACCCATCTTTATTTGGAAACATTTACTGTTCACAAATGCATCAGTGAACAATAATAACAAAATTGGCAAGGCGATTCAATTGTCTTGATATTATAATGATTAGGAAAATGATCGACATCGGGTATTTTGTCGCGTTACAAAAACGTAAAAATGTTCCAACTGATGATATAAAACCAAACGTTTCAACGTCATCATTTCAAGTCTCCCCATTAAACCAGCAAATATAAGTTTAGATGAAAGCTATATACATAGTTTTAAAATCTGCATTGAACATAACGAAGGTTTCGTCCAAAGCTATATTTTTAATGTAAGTATCACATCCAAAGGAAGGTTTCCTTGAAGATGGGCAGGGAAGGTCAGCTTTTGCATTCGTTCCTGGTACTTTAGTTTCTGAAACAACTTATAAGTTCGGTTACCATCTTCACAGAAAACAGCCAGAAACCATTCGTGGCAAGTAATTGAAGGGGATGTGAGTATGACAATATATTGATCGTTTATAAGTGTCTTGAACACTTTAATAGAAAATACTATAGGAATCTGTAGTTGAATACCATGGTTCGTCGACGAAATCCGGGAATACTGGCTTAACAGTCTATTTATTGCTGAAAATTCGTGAACACGAATAAATAGTCATTCTGTTCTATTCTTTTCTTCTTATTCTCTGAAGGGGGAAAGAAAAAACAAAAATAAAAAAAAAAAAAAAAAAAAAAAATGAAAAAGAAAAAAAAAAAAAAAAAAAAAAAAAAAAAAAACAAAAAAACAAAAAAAAAAACAAAACAAAAAAAAAAAACAAAAAAAAACAAAAAAAAAACAAAAAAAAAAAAAAGACAAAAGAAAAAAAAAAAAAAACAGAAAACAAAAAAAAAACAAAAAAAAAAACAAAACAAAAAATAGGGGGGGGGGGGGGGGGGGTGTGGGGGGGGGACACTAAAAAAAAAAAAAAAAAAAAAAAAAAAAACAACAAAAAAACAAAAAAAACAAAAAACACAAAAAAAAACACAAAAACACAAAAAAACAACAAAAAAAAAAACAACAAAAAAAAAAAAAAAAAAAAACAAAAACAAAAAAAACAAAAAAAAAACAGACAAAAAAAAACAAAAAAAAAGAAACACCCCCCCCCCCGACCCCCCCCAAAAAAACAAATGTTCCAAGACATACAACCGGTCACAAAAAGCTATTTACAATATGATGGCACATGTCAAATTCGCCTCCCAAGTTATAAGTAGAATTGACAACAAGACATTCATATAGGTGATTTAAAATCGAGAAAAAATAATCTGTTTTTTCTGATAAATCTTACGGATTTGCTACCACAAACAATTACTGGTATGTACAGATAGATAATCAAATATTACTATTTGGATAACTATTGTTGGCATCCTTGTGTTGATGTCGGCCATGTATGTACATCACAAACGCATGATGATTTCTCCGCGGCTTTTCAAATGACCAAATAGTCTGATTCGGGAGTGACACTCTCTGCTGCAGTGCTCACAGCGATAAACAGTCCATAGCTTGGAGATGACGCTTTACACAGTGCATTCAAAGTGAGCGGTCAGGAGTACGTTCTTCCCAACTCGTAGGGTCAATCCCAAGAACTTTCATATCTCTTTTGCAAACGTCTTTGTATTGCATATGACTTCAGTATTCCATCTCTATGCAATCGTAGAAAAAACCAGAAACACGTAAGCTCATGCTACAGGCTTCGATTGCTTGAAACACACCAGCTAATTGATCGAGTTTTGCGTCTTCTGTCAGTAAAATCAGCTCTACTGGTTCACATAAGTTCATGCGCCAAGTCGAGGAACTCAAATTGTTAATTCGCGGCTATATGATGTGTTATCAAGAAATGAGAGCTAATCTCTCCAACATTGGAAAAGAAACATAGGAAAGTGCTCTTTAAACGGTTTCACATGTACTATTTGAGCATGAACTTTTACGCAAGTGACCCAGTGTCAGCTGACCAGGAACTCGTTCGCTTGAACAGAACTATGATACATCATGTGTCGGACAGATGGACCTGCTAATAGTTACCCTACTGATGTGATTTCACCAATCATAAACAATAGATTGCGGCAAACTATGGGTAATTACCTGAATGCTATCTAGTCATGAAATATGTAGAAAATGTGTGAAACCAATGGAGTAGTCATTATCCTAAAAATAAATGTTGAAATCAGTCGGTTAGAGCAGGTTGCGGTAAAGTTTCCTATCTGGCATGGAAGCTTCGCCAGACCAAAATATTAGTCAGAACAGGAGACGTGATTGATTAGCATGTGAACAACCAACTTTAATGAGTTGTATCACTAAACAGTCTAGAAAATCCTGCGGGTGTAAAGCGGTGTAGGATATTTAACCGGTAAAACACGGAATCGGTCGAGGTCCATTGACATTGCGTTTCGCACGTTCACTTCAAAAACTTGTGACAACTGGACAGTAGTTAATAATTGGTCGTGCTCACATTCCCCTGGAATCAGTGGAGGTTTATTTGTGGGGATGCGAGCGCCACAATATATCGGTCATTTTGAGCGTCTGAGCGCTTAGCCGAGAAGCACTGTGTGCTTCAGTATTTGAGGATCGTAGTGCGTTACACGAATTCTATTGAGCACCTTCTCCCGAATCTTGCGCTACGTGTACTAATAAGTTTAAAAATTAATTGAAAATTGTGCAAAATTCCAATCTTATTTATTATTTATGCGTCACGGCGCCGAGTACAATATTTTAGAGGTTTCATCACCTTCTATTTTTTAGCCACGTGCGTTTTAGTCGTAGTGATTTCAACTACATCCATGCGCATGATTTCAAATGAGATTTGATGAAATGCCTCAGTACATCTACATTGTCAAAGTCCACGCTGTGGCTAGGGTTCAACACATGTTCGCTAGTGCTGAGTTCTTGACTAAAAATAATAGGTTCGCTTATCCGGGTGACATTTCTTAATTTACTTCTCATGCTGTTCAGTTTTTGTATGAAGTTCACTTGGATTTTGTTTAATGTACAAACTGTAGCAATTCTGCACTTGGTTTTATAGACAATTAATTCAGTCGTCAAAAGATCGTCCTTAAGATGCACCAAGTCCAAACGAAGAGCTCAACCCTTCTTATACGATACCTGTATATATGCCACATTCAAAATCCTACTTATCATTTCAGATACCATTTGATTTATTGTATACATGGCAATGTTTTACCGTTTTAGGTGTTGGGTAATTCACCCAGTTTAAGTGGCATTTTACAAAAAACCTTAGGACGGACAAAGTCTATAAGTCGTCGACTGACTATGTGAAGAGCACATTTCTGCAAACGGGCAAGGCTTTGGAGCAAAATATTTATTTAAGACCCGACGTGTTGTGCTTCAGGATGGTATTGATATCGACAGGTTTGTCACCTTCTCTGATGATAAATGTGTTATCAGCATGTAACCACCACTATTTTGACCGAATAACTCCTCCTCACTGTGTGATTTTGTTTCAAATTATTGCATGTACATATTTTCTAGTACTGACGATATTGGAGAACCCATTGCCAATCCTTGATTGTGTCTACACAACTATCGGAGTACTAAGAAATTGCTCAAATTTAAGCAAACAAATACACCTTTGTTAATTTCCCGAACACTTAAAAATTTACTCTCAGTCAAACGGCATGGGATTTCAGCGCCCGTTTATATGTAGTGTAATAATTGTATCGACATTATGTGAACAAAGCGCTCACATCGAAACTGACCATAAGCTCATCATGTTCGACAGTTACGGGCCTTATAACGTCGTAAGCCGACCAAATTCCTGGAGCTAAATTAGCTACGGCGCCATAAACGATTGCTTCAAACTTTATTGCTATTTTCGCTTGGTCTCAGTATATGGAATTTGGCATAAACGATCATTACCATACTGGCTCGTGTGTCCAATTCCTACGAACAGCCATAGACCGACGAGGCTCACTTAATAATAGCGAAATGTTAACAAGCAGTCGCTGAAACCAAGACAAACTAACATGCGAATTATTTGACTTTTTTATATTCTTCCTCAAAAGCTGGTGAACATATCTGAGGAATGTGTAAAAAAACTGGAAATCGTCAAACTTAGTGCCATTTATTTAATGACATATTTGGTACATTAACTTGTTCAGGGTATTGAACTGTTACGTTTGAAATCCTTGTGATATTGAAGCACAAAGTCCCGAAGCGAGGTAGCGTTTGCTGTGAAAAGGATTCCATCGCGAGCATGAAGGAAAAATACGGTGGAAACGAGATTGACAGACGTAGTGATAGAAATGTGTGAGAAATTTCGAAACGATTTGAAGATTCGATTGCAACCGCCTCCATAAGTCAGTTTTTAGTTAAGTCTATCCCAAACACCGTAATGTCGAAAATATTTCTAATTTACTTGAATATATCCATCTTAGACAACCGGCCAAGTTCGCAGGTAAGTAGCTTTAATCATGCTACATTGTTCTGAGGGCTGAACGCTGTGTGAACTTGATATATTCCGTCATATTCATTCGTATAAAATACCCAAGTCTTCTTTAGAAACGTGTGCTTTAAACTGCCACGTATTCCAGATCATTGATCTAAGACATGATGATCGCACCGACGGATGAACTTATTCCAAATTTTCACATTTATTTGTATTCAGAGAATAGAAGGGTAATGAAATTCATTCCGGTTATAAGAATACTTAATACCATGGATACCATGTGAGAAGCACTTTTAAGTTTACTAATACTGAGCTTGATGCTGACATTTATTATGAAAAAGTCGACTTTATTAGATTGTTGTGTGTAAGCGTGGAATCTCTTAGCAGCATCAACACAGGTAGGACGTAAGTATTTCAAAGCCTGACAAGGAATTACTATGTATATGAAAACCGTTTATCGTGTTATGAACTGAATCACGATAGTCAATTAGAGCTTGTATGCTATCGTTGGGTGAGCTTAGCACAACCAAACTGTTCAACCATGTGCCCACACACATGGTTAAACCCATGTGCATGAACAAAAACCGGATATGCATGCAATTCCATCACACACAAGCTAATGTCGGTTTGGTGCTGTTTGATCATGTGCACATGTGATTGAACAGTTGGTTGCGCCAACCTTACTCAACCGTGGCATATAGACTCAACCTATTTATTATTTTTCCACTGTTCAATGTATGCGGATTCTGATCATACTCACCATAGCTGATGCGTGCAGACAGCACGAAACCGGTGGTGCCTAGTGTGATGGAAATGCACGATAAATGTGACAATCGATTGAATAGGTTGCATTTACACTTTGCTAATCAAAAGCAAACATTTCGTTTTACAGAAATTGACGTCAGTTATGTCTTGGGTAGATTATTACCTTGTGTCCATCGATAATGATTGTTTCTGCACAAGAAAGTTTTCCAGATCTTACCGCTGGAGCCTATGTGAATGGTACGTATCTACTGTTTAAGTTGAATCAATTAGTTCCAGCAACGTACCGAATGATTTAAATATACGGTAACTAAATTAAACGTATAGTTAAAATAATCGATCTATTTTAGCTTGTCAGTGAATTGATAAAATAGAAAGGATGATAAAGGACACCCACCTTGTTTTCGTGAAACATCAGTTTGCTTTAGGATTTCCATGAGTGTAGAAGAGAAGCATTCCTCCAAGATATTGTCTTCTGCAAGATCAGGAAGATAAATCAAAGTTTAGGGAAGCCTAATCTGAATGTTTTCCGCGCAACTAATAATGAACACTGATCGATAAAATATAAAACACGATTAAACGCCGTTAGAAGCTGAAAACTTATCAGATCAACCCTGATGTAAAGTTGATTTCGATTTTGTTCGGTCGTCTAGTGCTGTACCCAATCGGTGTCATCGTAATAACCCCAAGCCTGTGTTCCTTTCACTCCATCAAAAATATCCTTCCTACATTTCTCTGACCAATCATCACTCCAACTCTGCAACCGTGAGATTCTTCAGGTGGCAGGGTGGCTGAATCTCAAAGCTGAGGATAACAGAAACGGTAAGCGGCGTTGCATGTCACAGACTCCCTTAGGTTCTGTATTCTCATTCTATGCACTACTCCATGACAAGCTTCGAATTAATTTTACACCTCGCATGGATCTACACATGAAAGCACTCTTTATTTAAATTTTTGCGATATCTTATTGTTTTGTACACATTTTTTGGTCCTTTCACACACAACCCCATCAATCTTATATATAGATATCTATATATTATATATATATATATATATATTATATATATATATTTATCGTTAGATATTGGATATTTATAATGATTGACTTTATTTTTATTTCTAGTTATGTATAACTTCAGGTTACCAAAAACGTACAACACTAGAAAGTGAAGTATTTGAGCTGTATTATACCACTTACCATCATTTTCCGGGTAAAGATGATAGACATTCTGCAGAATTCGCATGACCGAATTGATAACCGAGGTCTGATTTAAACGAATCGCAGAATTGAATGCCTCTTCCAGGTAAACCAAGCTTGAACTGAGTAAGCGTTCATTGTCCGGTGACTGACAAGCGACAAGAGCTGTTTGAAGTGAACGGGGAGATTAAAACTTTGAAGGTTGGATGACGTCTTACATTCAGCAATAGAGACGCTCTTCTGGCTTCTGGCAAGACTAACGACAGTTGTCGAGAGAGTGACCTTCGTTGCATTGATTTCAGAGATGATATTGCTGATGCAGTTAATGATGGTGATCAAAATAACAGCGATGATTGTTTAAAACTTTCGAAATGCAGCAGCTTATATGACAGAGAATACTGCTTGAATGATTTCATTGAAAACTTTTGCTGTCATAGGTGACAACAGCGATATTTGCAAGCATGGGTGATATTATATATTACTTTGGATTACCTGATGAGCCTTTATTATTCGAGTACAATCCACTCAATCAAACATCTGCATGGAATAATAGCATGAAGGTTTATCTATTTGAGAAGCGTAGAAACGTGTTTCTTACCTGAAGCCGCTGCTTGCAGCAAATTTGCACTAAGAACCCAACTATAACATTGACTGCTCTCTCCGACTTGAGCACACTTTTGACAAAAGCGAATACATTCTTTGTAGTCTCCCAACAACGTGTAGCAAAGAGCGATTTGGTAAAATAGCCACGCGAGTTCTTCCCCATTCATGTCACTTTTCAAACGTTCCATGAAACTGTGTGTTGAAAAAGTTAAATGCATTGATAACTAATTTCGGAAACAATACTATTTTGGTCGCGGTAAAATAATATGAATAGTATCAATCGCCATCCTGTCATTGATATCCTTAATATTGCCACGACAGATCATGATCAATAATAGCATTATCCCCATCAATACTGATAAAAACATTAAGAACAAGCTGTATTCATTCTTATTATGATCACCATCAAATTAAAACAAAGTTTCTTCTGGGAAACGTTTCACCTTTGACGCCAAAAACCTCATCAGAGCAGGGCACGTAATTTAAAATCATTCCATCCACAACCAACCACTGAATAGTCCATTAAAATCTTAGGGGTGTCAAATCATGTAGATAGGATCAAATTACTTAAGTAACGAGCGCAGTGTGAAGTCAGTCAAGGTCAGTTAACATTGTGATTCACATGTGCACGATCAATATACTATGACAAATTTTGTTTGGTACATAGGCCGATTACAGTACAAAAAGTTTTGAAAAAGCGATATGAATCCCCTTAACATTGACCATAGGATGTGGGAAATACTTTCTCTTTACTGCTCAACTTGGAGGCACAGTGTGAAACTTCATCTTCAAGCTGTGAAAGAGGAGATACTGTTCTCGGTTGCTGAACGTAAAGTTCGCCTACAGCGTGCAACTGCCACTGAACGTCCGAATATTCTCTATAGCTGTGGGGACTCTGGGATAGATTGTACATCCAGAATCGGACTGTTTAAGCACGTGCGATGTACATCCATGGTCGACATCGACCGAAGGTGGTTAACAACCACAACAACACAGACCTTTGTCTATCTGAATTGACACCCCTAAAATTTAAATAGGCTGTTTAGTGGTCAGACCTTTGAGAGGTGTTGGATGGAATGCCATTTTAATTACGTATCCTGTTCTGACAATCATCTTTGATCTGATGATATGTTATCCGAAAACCGCTCTAACCGATTGCATCCAAATTTTATTTTCATATCAATGATTAATCAATGATCCCAAACGATTTCCGATACATTTATAACTAAGGTGTGTTTACAGATAATTAGTGAGCCACTGAATCACATTCCTTTTTTCATTTTGTTATCAAGCAGCACCGCGATCATTTTGGAACAACTATTTTAATTGGTATCTGGTTTACTCTAGTCGATGCTATGGCGTGGCTCAAGTGTCTCAATGGAAATACTATTATGTATTGACTTATTCAAGGAAAGCGACTATATTACTGCTTCGCCGATCACGATGACATCACGGTTCATATTAAGACCACTCAAACGACTTAAATTTTAATGCACCATGTTTGGCACAACGCGTAGATTCTTGTTCATGGTTTTTCTTATCACGAGCGATGAGAGCGACAGCAAATGGTGTTAATTCTGCCAGTTCTCAACGTTTTTTTCAAAATTAAGCATAGTTTGCCAGTGTACTGCTAGCGCATTATGAAGGCTATGCAGCGTGAACGACCAGAGAAAATTAATTATTGATCGAAAATTCAAATTCTCAAGGTTGCTTGAAATTGATATGGGCAAGTCCGAAATATCACGTAAGCCTCGTCGTAAAGAGGGCAAATAGCGTTGCGTAGCTCGGGCAGACTTGGTGTTAATTGCGAGCAAATGTTTCAATAATCAATTTAACCACAATCAGTCGAGCACTAATTGTTGTTAGAAGCTTCCATCACAAAACACTTTACGCCAGTTTCGTGCTCTTGGCACTCATCAGGTAGTGACAGTACGAGCAGAATTCGCATGCCTTTAAATCGTGGGGAATGGTAAGCAAGATTTGTGCTTGTATGCCACTGTTGGATAAGTTTGGTACCACTAACATATTTATTTACATCTGCCCACGCATATGTGTATATGGTAAAACCCATGAACTATTTTACTTATCCGGTCACTGGTGACCATAGCTCCGGGATTATTATCACGAGTATGTAAAAACAATAAGCTTTCACCCATCTTTCGTCCAAGATGTCATTGAAACAAATATTTCCGTGGTCGATGATTTTGAAATTATGCCATATGTTGAGCTATAAAGGAAAATATTCGTAGCTCAGGGTGTGAATGGCGTTCAGCTTGTATTCGCCGAGCTGGTGTTGGACGTTTCGTCATCAGGCTAGATGACATCATCGGCAAAACTTCTTTCGAAGCGTCTTGTAGTTGGAATTCTGTAATTTTTTATACGGCTTGTTTGTCAGTTCACCATCACTCCCGCGGATTTATCCGGTTCATGTTAGGCCATAAGCGGTTTCTCATTGGTACACATGTTGCAGCCAATTGGAGATGCTGGTTATGTGAATTTGCTGTTGAGTGTTGGTCCAGAGGAAACGACCGACGGGCGCGAGAATTTCTGGCAGCGTAGCACCCAACAACAAATTCAATTGATCAGCATCTCTAATTGGCTGCAACATATGGACCAATGAGAAACTGCTTACGGAAAAGGGATTACAGGAACCGGATCAATCCGCCGGAGTGATGATGAACGGACAGACAAGCCGTATAAAAACTAAAGAATTCTAACTACAAGACGCTTCAAAAGACGTTTTGCTGATGATGTCATCCTTCCTGATGACGAAACGTTCAACACCAACTACGCAAGCTCGGCGATCAGAAGTTGAACACCATATGTTAAGCTCCTAAGACAACTGGAACTTAGGGCTCTTTCATGACGGAGAATGCGAGACGATCTTATCCTTGCTAATGGATTTCTTGATACTGTTTCCCACTCTATGGGTACTGTATTTCAACTTCGAACTTCTAGCAAGTTCCTATGTCAAGGTTGCATAATGGATATCCCACATTCCAAACAGAACAGCCGCAGGTATTGTTCTTCAGTGCGCGTGTTTTGTTTGGAATTAGCGACCTGTCAATTTGACAAACTCAACCAGTTTAGCTTTGTTCAAATCAAAACTTGACGACTATTAACGAACTAACCATGATATGGCCTCATCTGTTGGAAAATCGGCCTTGAGCTTGTCATGTGGATCAATTCATATTATGTATACTAAATATTTCTGTACCTATATTTCGACCTCATGTTTTTGATTAATTTATCCTAAAGTTATGCACTAAAGCTTGTATGAGTGGGATTCCTTACAAAATACAACTAGCCGAGTGTTTTTTATGTTCCCAAATGTGGTAAATAAATGCTTCAAACGTTAAAACAAGTTGAGCCAACAATTCGCGATTCTTACCATGACAACGCATCTCGGTACTGGCCCAGTTTTGCATAAATTCGACCGATGTTGTCCAAAGCACGTTTTTTGGCTAGCGTGATATTACTGGAACAAAAATGAAGTGGAACAGTAAATAGTGTATTTCGAATTGAATAGGGAAAATCCCGTTTGACTATTTAAGCAAAAGGGTGGTATCTCATTAATAAATTGATTGGATTTGTAAAAGTTCCACAAAAGAAATCCTAAGCACATAGTACGAAAGTTTTGATTATATTTCCTCTCTCATTGTCTTGTTCAGCAATATCGAACATAATACTCGAACTCTTTAAACGCTCGCGTCAACAATAACTGTCTTGGTATTGTTCAGGCTCAGACTTACAAGCTGGTATGTGAGCTGGCAATCATGCTTGTATGAGATTAACTGTTATGTTGTTATGTTTGCCTACTTCGGTCGATGTCGACCATGGATGTACATCACAATCGCATGATTTTTTATGTTGTACAGCTTTTCGAATGTCTAAACTGTCTGATTCGGAAGGGGCAATCTCTTCCGCAGCGCTTGCAGAACTCAGACGTTTGGCGTCAGTTACACGCCCGAGTGGAGTGATTTGCGTTCAACAGCCAAGAGCTGTATTTGCTCCCCCAACTTACAGACGGCGCTTTACACAATGTCTCCAATGTGAGCGGTCAAGAGCAAGTTCTTCCCAACCCGCCGGGACAATGCCAAGAGCTTACATATCTCTTTTGCAAACGTCTTTGCACCGCGAGTGCGGTCTGCCCAATGGTCTACTTCCTAATTGCAACTCACCATAGAGTAGATCTTTCGGAATACGACCATTTTCTATGCGAATAACTACAAATCAAATAAAGTAAATACAAAATTATACTATTATTATGGTGATTATAACAATATGTGTTTTTCGAACACCTTGGATTTAGGCAGGAATTCAAACTTTTCTGACACGTTATTGCTATCAAAACCATTAGCTGACAATATTCAACGCTTAAACTCACCCGAATTTTGCCAATTTCGCGTCCATCTGGAAGAATCGTAAAGCGGCCCGATTCTTTCCCAAGCCATCCAAGCACAAGCCAATCAGATGACACAAATCTGCTTCACATTTCCATTTAAACGCGGAAGGTGTTTTGGCTTTCCAGGTCTCCACTTGCTCAAGCATGTTGACTGCTGTGTGAGCTGCGTCGCGATATTGCGCTTGCATGTACACTGAAAGTGATTCCAAAGTTGAAAGGTCCATGGCACCGAGATGCAATGCATTGAAACCGATAACTTTTTTTAATTATTGGAATTTATATTTGAGCGTCATGGATCAACGACTTCCAGACGACCTCAGACGATTCTACATCACGCACATATTCTACTTTCATCGTTCAAATCACTATGTATGAGCATGCAACCCAAACATTCTCGAAAAATCACGTACAAGACATTAAATATCAAATGTGGAATTTGTTGGCTGGTCCTATTTTCATGGTAACTACTGGAACTCTGTTTCGCCGGTTACTAAGGCCCACTAATTTCCATCTTCAAGCGGATCCTCGGCATTTATTCACACGAGTGATAGATTGATTGCTAGTTATTTCAGCAGCTATAAGTGGACGTATTTTTAGCAGAGCTTTAGAGGAACATTAAAGTGTTCAACTCGGTGCAAAACCGTAGAAAAAATGCCGTTGATGACATGATGATGATGATGATGAATCTTAACAGGAAACATTAGATGGCGAAAATTAAAATTTAAGAAACGGTTGTTACCACTCCAAGTGAAAAGATATTCATTATCGATACAAGATTCATAATATATAATGAATAAAATGCGAATAGTATTCAGGTTAGCACAGATTTGTTTTATACCAAATACAGGAACGATGGTCTATCAAGCATGTCAAGTATCTCAAGGGTAAACGGTAAGAGGGATCATACACGAAATACGTCTGTAAATATACACAAAAATGCTTTCAATCTTTTGAGTCTGTAAACACTCGCCAGTTCATCCAGTGAAATTTTCCACAAATAACGACGAATGTTTGTTGAAAAAGATTTGACTGTGCTGCGAATCAAGCTATCAGGGATCGTGAGCACCGCTATACATGACCTTGAGTTTGATTATGGACGTATGTTTTCTATTAACTAATCTATATGAACCAATATTTATTATATTATTGTAATTTTAAAGCTAAGGGCCTATTATTACCACACATTTTTCAATCTTATAACTTGAATTTGTTGCAAGCTCTTAATGCTGGTAATCTTTATAGCGATATTACTTCTGGAGGTATGCGCTACGACCTTTTAACTCAACCCTTTCATTTGGAGTAACAATGTTTTCAATCAGCGCAAAATGGTGCGAGCAAAGTGTGTATATGCATCAAACGTTAACAATTAAGAGAACGTTTGAAATAACCCTGTCGTGCTCAACTGCTAAAAATCTCACTTACTTTTCCAAACACAATCGACGAGGCTTTTGATCTGGTCGAATTGATTCAGGTAGGTCAACCGATGTCGACGCAAAGGACGACTCAGCTCGGATTCGATAAATAGCTGGAATGGTCCCCATCGAGCCAAATCGATTTTAACGGCGTACTCCTCGTCAAAACTTTGAGTCGCGTCTGCAAGAAAATGATGATCAGTTTGGTCAAACATAAGGAAATCGGTGCACATTGATTGATAGTATACTTAGTGAAGAACAGCAATACAATTTTAATAACAAATCAGTCAAGATTCTAGATGAATTAGTTGTAAGATATGAAAGTAGCAGAAAAAATAGGATAGGATAAACGCATAATAATTCAAAATCAAGGTTGTAATATTTTATTCCGCAGTTCGGGGAAGGAGTAAAATAGTTACGAGTACTTGTATAAACAAATATTGATGAACAATTTGTGTGTAGGAAAACTGCAAACTCAAATCATTTGCAATGCAATAAAATTTGAGTGCAATCGGTTGGAGCAGGTGGTTGGCAGTTTTAATTCTGACACAGAAGCTTCGTCAGACCAAGGGTGATATTCAGAACAACGACAGGATTGAATAGCAGATACATGCCACAGGGTCTATCTAGACAAGGTGAGAGTATTAAGACGCTTACAAGTGGAGACGGTCGCAATCGCTAAGGCACGTCGACTGGCGGTCAGCAAGGTGGATGAGGCAGAAATATGAACAATCTGGCTCTCAGCACTGATGCGAACGTAAATAGTGTATATTCATCATATGCCTGATAGTTAATTAAATTTTCCCAATTTTTAACGTTAATCACATTAGTAATGTAATTTTACGCATGTTGGTTACAGTATCAACTGACGTTGACCGTGTTCACTTGTGTTGTATTGATGCAAATCGACCACCGATCCTGGCCATGAATCCGTGACTTGACACGCCCTAGGTTTACTGTAAGCTGTATAGCGGTGAGGTCAAAACAGAGGTGTTGGGTTGATTGCTACATAGTCATATGCGCTGTCCTGACTATCATTCTTGGCCTGACAAACCTGCGCCATTAGTGAAACGTTACTCAAAACCTGCCCTAACCAAATGCGCTCAAATTTCTTTACATTATGAATACACAATCTTTCCCAAACATATCACAACCAATTGCTGAGATCATGTGTTACTTAAAAACACTATGAGGATTGTCGGTGAACAGGTGTAGGTAATCGACCTATAAAGGATTAGAGACAATAAAAATGGATGGTATAAGATTACCAATGAATTTCAGAGGGAATGAGGTAATTAGAAAAGAAATATACGGTTACGTGTCAGATGTGTAGAAAAACAGTTTAGTAGAATTCTTAGTGTTTGGAACGTCGCATACATTATGATGAAGGTTATGTATAGATCGCCACAAATTCACCTACACTTGACGGTTCTCAAGCCGAGTCTAGACAGTCGCAAACCACCAACCAGTGTGGTTTGGTAAATCTTCTTAAGCAACATGACATCCTTATGAAACCACGATATTCATCTTTGGAATGTATTGTCCATGTCTCTGTGTGCATGTATTTATTAAGTATTTTTGTGAATGATACAAGTGGAAATCGCTGGAAAATGCATTGAAATAAGCCCGGTACCACTGTAGACTGTTTATAAGAGTTTAACACATTGATAAGATCTTTCTCTTTTGTAATACACTTCGGAATGTGTATGCTGTGTGTGAGAGAATGTGAAGTCTTTCCCAACATTTGAAATTTTTGAAACTTTGCTGACTGCAGACGCCTCGAAGTTTGATCTTCATCGAAAGTTTCACATCATCAGCAACAGAAACAATATCCTTCCCCGTATCGATATCGCCAGATTGTTGATGATAAACGCGAGTTGAACCGCTGCGATGACGCAATCTTCAATCACGTTTAGGCGCAAATCGCATCACGCGATGTTCTCCAACTAGAATGTTGAGGAAGAAAAAGGTTTACACCTCATTCGCTCGCTATACTGCACAACAACTCCACCACCAGAACTTGAGCGGCCAAGCGGAATCATGCTAAAATTAGACAGATCACAATCGTCACGCCGCTGAGTGGAAGCAACTGCCGGTAATAGTCATAATTGCTAAAGTTATTTGATTTCTTCTAACGTCAAATTACCCCAATTGTATCGCAGCAATTCGCGTTAGTATATAAAGATTTTAAGGTGGGCTAGTTTACTATCGATGGTTTATAAATTATATATATTGGTCCGGTTCCCCGAAAGCCGGCTCTTTAAGTTGCATCGTTCGCGAAGCATGGTTATACATATATGGTGATCTAACCGGTTGTGAAATTTTCTGCTGATGGAAGATTTAATTGAAATTTTGATATCGAACGCATTCTAAAATGTAATATTTTGGTACTATTTTAATTCTGAATATACCCAATGTAGTAAAATTAGACCAGAGTTGAAATATCTAATATTTTTGGACTAGTGTTTTATATCCTTCTTTTCTCCTTGACATGAATCGTACACAAATTTAAAAAATCTTCGAATAAAACAAACGAGGATTACTCATTAGGCAAAATATACTTCGAGAATGTTTGACTTCATTAGTATGGGCACATCCCATCCATTTCTCTTTTCTATCTGTAATTCTAACGTTTTACAGTTATGAAGTATCAATAGATAATTTAATGTTGACTATGATGATAAATGATATTGGGACTTTTCAGTATTGATTTAAAGTATCACATTATTAAAGAACTAGGTGACTCTGCTTAAGATATATGGCCAATATCAAATACAAGAGGAGAAACGTTATATTCATCTGCATCCAATCTGTGCAAACGGATGTTTTTGAACACAGTGCTTACACCATCACTTAAAACAAAGAAGAAAGGAGCATGGTTACTAAAGGAATCACATTTTTCATGATCGTAGGTGCTACGTTAGCAACAAAAGTTGCAGGTGATTTTTCTTAGGGTGATTCATCTTATACAAAATGCAGCCCAACAGGAACGACAAAGCAAAACTCTGAAAAATTTGCAGACTGCCACAAAAATGGGTGACAAGCGAGCACTTTTGTTGCAACGCGTACGTGATCTTACCTGCAGTCACCGTTCGAATTTTCTCACTGTTTTTCTTCAAGTTGGACGAAATTGCTGCCAAATAGTGGAGAATAATTGATTTATTTTAGCAAAGTAGTTTATTTTCCCAGTTCGTATATTTTCACTATATTAATTCACACCTTTGTTGAACAGGAAAAATTGTGTGTTTGCATGAGTTTGTTACCTTTCCTGT
>JACCGJ010021050.1:0-10974 GCA_013407085.1 Atriophallophorus winterbourni | reverse complement strand
GGTAAACTCTCCCCTTGAGTCTCAAACTCACGTCAGACCGCTTCCAGAGATAACCTAGACTAGTGAACGCGAAGCGAGCTCTCGCAATGCGAGAGCCGATCTCACTTTCCAGCCCTCCTCCCGCCGTGATGCAGCTACCAAGATAGGTGAACTGTTCCACACAGTCCAGACTGAGGTCATCGACCGTCAGAGTGGGCTGCAACCCCTCTCAATCTTGAAGAAGAACCTTACACTTAGTTGGAGCTAAGTGCAATCCGTACCTAGACGCCTCCAATGCTAGCTGGTTTAGGGCATTCTGTAGGAACACCGGATCATCACCAAGCAAAGCAATGTCATCGGCATAATCAAGGTCAGTGACACGGTTACCTGGAAGTAGCTCGATCCCACCCTCAGTGAAGCTACGGAGAGCAATCTGGAGGACATCCTCGATCGCAAAGTTGAACAAGAATGGGGACAGCGGACAGCCCTGGCGCACGCCACTGGTTGTGAGGAACGCCGGCGATAGGCTGCCGTAGACCCTGACCCTCCCTGATGAATGAGAATAGAGCTCCTTCAAGATGGCGACATACTTAGGAGGGATGCCACTCCTAAGCAAGCAGTTCCAGAGAGTAGTTCTGTCCACCGAGTCGAACGCGGCCCGGATGTCCAGAAAAGCTACGATGGTTGGTCGCCGGTACAGGTGTCTGTGCTCTAATAACTGTCGCAGGACAAAAAGCTGATCCACGCATCCTCGCCCCGGGCGGAATCCAGCCTGTTCCTCACGGCACCGTAACTCCCGAATGGGCGATAGCCGACGAAGGAGGATGGAAACCAGGAGTGTAGACGCGACAGGAGTCAGGGATATCCCACGATGATTGGAACACAGATTCCGTGCGCCCTTCTTAAAGATTGGGATAACCGTCGATTCACCCCATGACGCCGGGACCCGCTCCTCAGCCCATACTTTGGTAAACAAATCACGTAACTCCGCTGCCACAAGATCACCTTCCTCCTTAAATAAAATCGGGTGGAGGTCGTCAGGACCAGGTGACTTGTGGCGCTTCAGTGCTCGAATTACCTCTCTCACCTCCTGCAGATCACGAGCGGCTAAGGAAACGGGCCAAGGCGTGCAAATCGGTGTCTCAGGCGGCGAGGTCGGAGGAGGTGACTGGCTGAACTGAGCACCAAAGTGCTCAGCCCATCGTTCTAAGCGTCTACTAAGATTGGTGATCGGCGAGCCGTCAGTTTCGCAAATAGTCTCGCTCACTGTATTCAGTTTCGAACCAGTAGCTCTAATTAACTGAAACAATTTGCGAGTAGTGCCCGATGCGGCTGCAACCTCCATCTCACAAGCACGTTGCGTCCACCAGAACTCGCGGTCATTCCTTAAGCTGGCCTTTAAGCGGGTATTGAATTCTCTCCGAGCACGGTTGTGTTCAGTGCCGGTGGGTAAAGTTCGACGGGGATCGATTAAAGCAAGTGACTGGGCCGAGATCCAAGAGCGTGGCAAAGCGCGGGTGGGTTGACAGCTTTCAGAAGTAGCACAGGACAGTGCTGTCCGAACGAAGTTCCAGTGCTGCTCCACATCAGACGGGGGTGCTTCTGCGAGCTCCCTGGTCAATGCATGATGGAACTGGGTTCTGACAGCGGGGAGCATCAAAGAGGCGGTGTCTACATGAGTTCGTCTTGCGCGCGCCTTACCCCCAAATTGGAAGTTGACTGTCGCACAGACTAGCGCATGGTCTGAGTCCACACTGGTGGTCCAGTATGAACGACAATCCTTGATGCTACCACGCCACCTGTAGCCAATAGCAATGTGGTCAATTTGAGACCAGACGTGCTGTGATGGTGAGCGCCATGTGGCCATTCGACGCTGGGAACGCCGAAATGCCGTACTGGATAGATAGAGGCGGTGATCGCCACAGAATGTGAGCAATCGTTCTCCGTTATCTGAACGCCCGCCATCCAGCCCATACTGACCTCCTAGGTGGCGCTCGTATTCAGACAGGCGACCAACGCGAGCGTTGAGATCTCCTGCCATGATTACGACATCTTTCCTGCGTGCCTTGCGAAACAAACTATGCAACTTGTCATAGGAGTTGTCCTTACTGAGATCCACACTACAGTCCGTTGGAGCGTAGGCAGAAATCACAAACAAATCCCTCCGCGTTTCGCACCGCCTGCTCACCCGACAGTGGCCACGAAATCGTGTACCGCACAGTCTGCTGTCAACGGGATTCCACTCTAAGAGTGATTGCTCAGCACGGGAACTGAGCGCGATACCGACGCCAGCCAATCCGGCAGAGGAAGCATTCGGGTCACTAGAGTGGCGCAGGTGGAATCTGCTGTCTGGTTCAGCTGGTGAGACCAACTGACAGACTTCGCTTGTGTCACGGAAACGGGTTTACGACAAGCAGCAGATATCAATGCCTAACGTCTCAAGCGTTCGTGCAAGGCCGGCCTGTTGTCCCGGTTGTAGCAAGGTCCGAACGTTAAACGAAGCTAACATAAATGAAACTCGCGGGCTTAGAAGAGTTGCAGCAATCGACGGCTGTCTAGACGGCATGAGTCATACATCAGGTAGAGAGAGCGAATCGGGGATGGTAACATGTGGAGAAGAGGCAATAGGAGCAATAGAAGCAATAGAGGAGATAGAGGTAGGAATTTCTAGTGCTGTTATTGTCATTGTTTGGGTGTGGGCGTGATACTACCCGGTTGCCCAAGCCGAAGTAGAGGAGTTGATCTCGAGAACTCCCACCTCAAGCCTTTGGTCCGAAAGACTAACCCGCAAGGCAGCGGAGCGAGATTAGGGATCGCATTTATCGGGGCCGGATACTGTAGGTACAGTTCACAAGCCATTCGCGAGGTAGAGACCAAGCAGGGACTCACGACATCATCCCTACCAGTCGAGCCGGTGATCATTGCGGATTCATACGCCTCTTCTGGTATACAATGTCCGCGAGGGACAAGGAGAGCCATTCGTCGTATAACCTACAGAGAGGCCCGATAGTACCTAAGATATATCCTTTATAATTTACGGATGCACGTCGTCAGGCTTGAGGATTTATTTCCCTCTAGATTCTGCCGGATCTTGCGACATCTATCTTACAAAAACTACTTCGTTCAGAGTAGCACCCCTTTTCGTACTAATAGTTAGGACTGAGTAAAATGCACGACTGCTATTCATTCTATATACACTTTGAAAATAATCCAACGAAGATGTTGCCTTTTCGGGGTCAGAATTGGCTTTCTCGCCATTGTCTAATATTAGGGTAAGTATGTGCTCTCTTGCGTTATCCATAGACTGAACATAACAAAAATACTTATTATGGTTCTTTTTCGTAGAAGTT
Source organism: Atriophallophorus winterbourni (assembly GCA_013407085.1). Classification (NCBI taxonomy): domain Eukaryota; kingdom Metazoa; phylum Platyhelminthes; class Trematoda; order Plagiorchiida; family Microphallidae; genus Atriophallophorus; species Atriophallophorus winterbourni. The sequence goes on along the minus strand of JACCGJ010021050.1, from coordinate 7,645 downwards.
GCAAGGCCAGTATAGTACCTTCGATCGAGCCTCCGTTGCAGCTTTACCGTTTCGTTTCCCGACGTTAGCTTTCTTTTTTTACAATCCATTATATTTTCTGACCTAGTAATTTCCCAAGCGAAAACGACTATCGAACGTTTGAGTTTCGTCAATGAACCCACGATTTTATTGCGTGAGCCGAAAAATGAACACAATCTACGTAGTGTTAATAATTCAGATTCCAATTTAATCAACTTATTCAAGGTTGAAGAAATGTCGCTATCTAACCTTACGTTGCAATTTCTTGTTTGAGGGAATTTACGAATTTTAATAAGGTGAGAGATAAAAGTTTCAGGACACATTGTGCAGAAAATATGGCGCGAAGAATATGTTAATTTTATAAAGTTTTCATCAATAATATATCAGCTCCGGTATGTAGCGTATACAAAATGAAGGTATATCGAAAATCAATTGGCAACCGTATTGAGCAGTTTCCCGTATATAATTGGTGCATTTTAAGATGAACAGCAAATTGCCTGTTGAGTTATTCTAGCTTCGTATTACTTAATAATTTTTTGAGGAAAAACGATAATAATTATTGGTAATCGAATAGTAAATTTTCAGTTAGAATGAATTTAACCTAAAACATTTAATTCGTCATTATTAATCATCGGCATTCTGCAGCTCTCCTCATTCTTTTACTTATTCTATATTGAAAGCATAAGGAATGATGCCCGTTCAAGCTTTTTCATAATGAGAAAAATGGGTGACTTCTGCTGGCATTGGGGGTAATGGATAACCATTACTCCGCTTAAGGGATGAAATCTTCCCGTCAAAAGATGTCTGATCCAATGTGCATTCAAATAAATTTTCTGATGAAAAGCACAGAAGGTCGTTCGGTAGCAAGGCCTAAGCGTTCATCATCCGCATGTAGAGAGTGCTCGCATTATTTAGCTCAAGCCTTCTATGCTTCACTAAATTCAGGTAATGCCCACAAGCCTCCGATTCACATACCAATCAGAAGAGCAGTAAGAACTCGTCACCATATAGACCGACATGGATGCAGAGTTTCAGGAGTATATCAATTGATTTTCTCCAAATTATTGAGCGGTAAATTTTTGATAAGATCAGTCTATCTTTCACTCGAGGTGGCGCATTCTATGCACAATCCCAGTACCCTTCCTGTAATCTTTCTATTAGGAATCACATTGGAATTTGGACTGAGAATACGCTACGGGTAACCTCATTCTAACAGACCACGAACGTGCGTCTAATGAAGCTTCTGAATCATATACAGGTAAGTGCTGAAAATGAGCGAGGAATAGCCCTGGGCATCTTGGTAGCACTTCATATTCTCCGACAAGTGTCAGAAATAAACTCAAAGGAATCCATGACCAGAATCAGTTAATATTTTTTTCACAGTCACCTCTCTAATTGACGTACTTCACAGCAACTATTTCTCAGCAGGGCCGTCGGGGCTTATGCACATGAGAGATGGTTACAGTTTATATTATCTGCTAATAAAAGATAATCGATGTTTACCGCGTCTTGAAGTTCGCTAAAGAAAATCTTGAATAACCACACTCGAAGAACAGATCCCGGTGGCACACCTGAGCTTGTGATCATCCCTGAAGACAGACCAATATTCACATGTACATGTTTTAACAGCAATGAAATGAATGCCACGATGCGTTAGGAGAGACACTTTTAAATACATCGACCCCCCTGCTTGACGAGCGAACTGCGTCGCGACACACGATCGAACGCATACTATAAATGCTGAGAATAACAACAAATTCTTCACTAGAATCAATCAAAGCACACCAGCGTTCTGTGGTCAGAATTGAGTTTTAAATGCTGAGCGACCTTTGGTTAATTTCGTTGTGAACACCAACCCTAACACCCTGAAATAAATTTGTGTAGTCTGCCCTAGAACAAATTCTCTAAAATATTCATGATCACGAAAGTCAGTGTTACCGACCTGTAATTTGCGAGACAATAAGGACCCCGCTTTTGAACATATTTTTTGCAATACCATGTGGCCATTCTCTGATAACACAGCTAAATTCACATATATTTCGAGCAACATTCAAATTAGATTACAGAATACATCAAAAAGCGCCCGTAAAAGAAATGAATGTATACAATCAAACATTGACGCGAATTGTGCCTCTAGCTTTTCTATCAGGAGTCTAACTGACACTAAATCTACATCAACAATAGGGAGAACACAGTCTTCAACAAAGAAAACGGAGTCATATTCCTTAACTTGGGCCTTAGCTTCCAAACCATGCTCATAAATGACTACTTCAACATGAGAAATTTATATGCTTCGTATTTACATAAAATATACGCGGATGTTCAAATTTTGGCTACTGCGATAAAATATCTATTGTCATGTGTGTTTTCTTAAAACTTCATGTGACATTTTTGTAGCAGCCTGTCTGTCTAAATAATGATGGGAATTGTACACAGTTACCCTTTGGTCATATACGGCAATATTTTCCCTTTCAAATTGGCGTTATTTCTACAAGTAATTTTTAAATTGTATAATCGCGTATTCTTGCATCATTTTCTTCTATGGTGCTTAGCGGTTATGCTGATTATCATGGGCGAAACTTATATTGTAATACGAGTTTCGACGGTCACCAAAATACCCAGTCTCTTTCCATAAAACATGAGAATTAGACTAACGTTTTAGAAACTAAATATAGTGCTCTGAATGTTGTTGATCACTCAGTCATGTTGATGAAATTAATGCTAAAAACCTCGCTGATGTGTTGATAAAGGTCTCCACGCAATTTTTCCTGCTGCCAAACATGACAGCAATCACAGCGTCAAACATGTCGTGATTTCCTCAGCGGTACCGTTTCAACAATCTTGGCTGCCGAAGATGTTAGTTTACTTAGACGTGGTCAACAGAAACAGATCTACAAAACTAATTGAGTTGCGCCGCCTTTCACAAACCGCACATGAATGAGTCTTTATTGAAGAAATTATTCTTTAGCGTCTTCCGTGTATGTGCAATTTATATTGGTTGCTACTAAAAGTGCTACAATGACTGAACTAGCAAAATTGGTGAACGCCATCGCAGAATTCCTCATTTCCCAGCCAGCTAATGCGCATATTTCCACAGTGAAAATAGGAAGATTACACACACTAAATTACCCAAAGTAAGTTAGTGATGCTGACCTACCGGCCGAGGTTACAGATTTACGCAGCATTATACTATTCAAATATTAGGCACAGACACAATTGGATTATTCGGTTGTATCACACAAAGGATTGGTGAATTACGTAAGGCTCATCATTTTGTAGTAGACTGACTAATACAATGATTTGATGTTCAAGATTCAAGAAAACACACAGAACAATGAAGATTTTATAACTCTAGCCAAAACGTGTACAACGGTATAATAATATATATTCTTGGACATCCAAGGCATGTAATACATGATCAGTTTATCAAAATTGGAACAGCAAAAAAAAATATAACGGTGCAAATGACCGAAGTGAGAGGGATTTTCAAACATTTTTCGTTCAATAATGGGAACGAATATACAGTAAGTAAGAAAAAATCTTAATGTCTAATAACAGTAAGGTTTCATTTAAATTTTGTCAGAATTTACGAATTGCGAAGATGGGAAAACATGGAGAACATAAATGGAAAATAATTATGGGAAAAAATAAATTATAAATAAATAAATTCATTCTTGGAAATCCAAGGCATGTTAAACATGATCAATAATTTCCAAAAGCTTTGTACAATCAGATTATAGTATGTACATTTGCAAAAACAATTTGTTCAAGGTCATTCGTTTCAGCGGAATTTAAGGTTCAATAAATATAAAGGTAACGGTATTTTAAGTTGTTTCCAGGTAATCGGTACGTGATCTGATATCGTACGAAAACAGCTATTGCAAGGAGAGGTCGAAAATGTTTTCGGCAACACTGATGATCAATGCATAAGGTCCATCAAAGATGCGCGAAGAATCTCTATTGTTGATGTTCCAAACTTTTTCATTTTGATTGTTGTAAATAGATTGATATTCCCTGACCATGAGCCGTTTTCTTGTCCGCTAGGCGCAGGTGGTTTATTCCACTAGTTTGAGGTCTGGGGGCCAGTTTCATTTTGGTGCGGATTGAGAATTTTGCTGTGAAGAAAAAACACTCAGAAGCGAGAGAATGTTGTTTTGAACGTTATGAACGTTTATTCAATATCAATAACCAGAAGTGAATTGTAATATATTGTCATAAAAAATTGATACATAAATTATATTTGCATCAATTCATGTTTTTTTACGGAAGGATTGGTTGAGAAGATGAAAAAGGGAACATAAATCCATCAGAATAAGAAAATCTAAGAAATTCTGGGGGATGAGAGAGGGTGTGGTTGAAAGCATGGGAGTAGGGTACGCTGTGTACTCCAATACTCTTGGAGAATTGTCGACGAATCGAACCAAAATGTGTTCACCAACCGGGTTTTCGTTATCTACAGGAGAGTAAATCGCAATTTAAACAAATCTCGGGCGGATAGATTTCGAGCCAGTTTCAGTGATAGTTCGGTATTCGCAGACACTGGAATATAATGAAAGATATTCTCTTCACCATCATGGTGAGAGGTCATCAAAGTAAAATGGCTCATCATTTAAAAAAAATGTACATTGAAAACATAATGATTTTCAGGTTTTTTTACTTTTTTATTTTTTTGGTAGATTTTATTGTTTTGAAAGTTTGGATAAAAGTGTGACATTTATAAGCCTCATATGAAATAAAAGATAGATATATACATAATGGTGTATAGAAAATGTCATGGAAGGCAATGTGACATTTTAGTTCTACCTTGAACGCGGCGCCCGGGTTTGAATTTGTGTTCCACGCTGCTAAATTTTTCGAAATTCATCAAATTTCTGATTCATCGATTACATTAGCAAAATGATTCAAAATTCTTGTCTTTGCCTTTACTCTAGCTGCAACAAGAAGGTTTCCAAAGGTATAGAGTGCAACGTGTGCCTGCGTTGGGCTCATCCCGAATGCTGTGGACTGTCGTCAGCATAATTTAAGGTTTATGCGGCCCATCGATGGCTTCCATGGCTATGTGCTGACTGCATGAAGTCCGTGGAAACTTTGGTTGAGGAACGTAAGCGTCTCGAGGAACGTAAGCGTTCTCCTCCTCGTCCATCTCCGAAACCCAAATCGTTTGCCGAAGTAGCTAGGTCAGGGGTCCCGTCTACCTCCAGCCAGCATACCACACCTTTGAGAACACAGAAGGCGAAATCATCGCCATCTTCCTGTTCCCCAAAGGCTCCGTGGAAAAAAGTTAAAGAAAATAGGGGTGTTCACATCAGCCCGACTAAGGACGTTCGCGCTCTAGCTCGGGAAGTCCACCATCTAGGAAAAGTGGTTGCTGAGCTGCAGGCCAGGAACCAAGTTAGTTCAACACGAACTAAAAATGTCCTAATTTTAAAGCAGGTTGAGCCTTTCATCCGAGAATCAAAGGCTCGTAAGGAAAGCGATCGGAGAAAGGTTATCGACCTACTCCGTGCTTCAGGTATGCGACCGAATACTCCGCTGAAGCGAGTTCACAGGGGCGGGAAATGGAGGGGTGGCCCAAATGACGCATCTACCAGATCGCCGCGGCCAATTGTAGTCGAATTCACAAAGCAATGTGATCGCGACTACTTCCTGTCGAAAGCAGAGAAGCTTAACTGCGTCGAGGGAAAATGCGTCGTGCAACCTGACACCCCGGCACACCTGAAAACTTCTAGCCCAATTAGAGCTAGAAAGTCTAAGTTAGCTGTCACTCGTAGCTCACCAAATTCGCTCCAGAGTCGAAGCTTAGAAAATGACAACAGTGTGCCGATGGCGCTAACACAGGAGAATTTTACTCCAACATTGAAGTGCGCCACTGTCGTGCTTCGTCCTTTAGAGGATGAATCGTGGATGAGTTGTAGTGACTCAGACCATGAAGATGGAACTAGATGCCGAGAGTTGTCGTCTGCCTCAAAAACGAATGCTGTATGTCTTGATGAAATCCAGCCTTCAAAAAACGCGAAGCAGCCTCGGGCATTACGCCCGAGGACAAAGAGCTCTTAGGTAGCCCTAACACCGGGAGTCTGGCCCCACATGATAGTGCTCTTCTGTTCTATACAAACGCTTGTAGCATTAGGAATAAATGGGCTGAACTCCTCTGTAGAGTTGCCGACACCCACTGCAAAATTGTGGGTGTCACGGAATCATGGTTGTCTCAGGATGACCACATACCAGCTTTAATCGCGGATAGGTTTAGCGCCGTAAGAAGCGATCGACCCTGGGTAAGCTAGCTGGAGGGGCGTTGCTCCTTTTTGATAACGCTATTCCCTTCTAGAAAAGTATTTCCTTTTCTACAACGAATGAGCAGATAATATCTGCCTTGCTCATACATGGATGCACGCGTATAGTTGTAAGCTGCATCTACCGTAGTCCGAGCACTAGTTTGGAAGAAGATGCTCTTTTGCAAATTCAGCTCTCGTCTCTTTTAGCCGTATCACCACGTGTTGTACTCTTCGGCGATTTTAATCTACCCGAAATAAACTGGGAGTACCAAACCTCACATGTCCCAGGAGTCGCGAACGATTTTCTGGACTGGTTACACTCCCATGCGCTTTACCAACACGTAAACGAACCAACTGGATTCCGCGAGGGTCAGTCTCCGTCTATTCTTGACCTAGTTATTTCAACTTCTGAAAGCGGTATACAAAATTTGGTCTTACTGCCACCACTAGGAAAGAGCGACCACGTAGTGTTAGCCTGCGAGTTACTTCTGTCATTTGGCAAACCCCCCCTTAAGATGTCTCGAAGCTTCCATAGGATCGACCCTGCTTCCCTATTACAGGCAGCAGCGCTACTCCCATGGCAAAACATTGACCATGTGGATGGGATGTGGGGGCAGATCAAGAATAACATCCTTCAACTTCAGGATCGATTCGCTCCTCCCTTACCCGTTCGCAAAAAAGGTAAACCTCAATGGTGGTCAGCCTCAGTTTCCCGTAGCGTACGTCACCGCGACGCAAAATGGAGGCGTTATAAGCTTATTCCCTCATGTGGGACTTGGGCTCGTTACAAAGAAGCGCGAAACATAGCTGTTTCCAAGATACGTGGAGCAAAGATTTCTTTCGAGATGAGACTCGCTCAAGAGGCCCATACTCGTCCGAAACGTTACTACAGCTACGTTCAATCTAAAGGGTCAACACGAAAAGGTGTAGGTACCTTGAGAAGGGACGATGGATCAGCCGTCATTGCAAGCACTGAAAAGGCTCATTTGTTTTCCGCGCATTTTCAAGGCGTACAACGCCGAGATTATAACTCAAATGCATCTGCGCCATCACTCCCATGTGTACTCTCTGATCGCCCCCTCTGCACTGACCTTACATTCGAGGTACACATTGTTGAGAATATATTGGCCAGCCTAGCTTACAACAAGTCTGCTGGGCCCGATAGCATCCACCCACGAATGATCAGACTGCTAGCGCCTATGTTAGCTGTGCCGATCACAGAACTTTTCACATCATCCCTCAGTCAGGGCACCCTTCCTTTAGACTGGAGAACAGCCGCTGTAGTACCTATCCATAAGGGAGGAGCTTCCTCGGCGGTCAATAATTATCGCCCGGTTAGCCTCACTAGTGTA
>JACCGJ010021049.1:0-42340 GCA_013407085.1 Atriophallophorus winterbourni | reverse complement strand
ATGCATTTCCATCAAACACACACACCACACAACTGGTTTCATGCTGTTTGCACTCATCGAGTAGGGACAGGCGCTTGTCTTTAATATCAGAAATCAAAAGCTTATAGAGACAACACATTTGTGAATCAGTCCAAAAAAGTTAGCAGTGTTTAAGTTTGTACTCTTTGCTCAGTATGTAATATCGGTCAGTTGTAAGTTGGTCAGCGCTTGACTAGGAAGTGCCTCATGAGAAACACAAGAGATTTCTAAACGAGGAGCGCTTGCATGCCACTGTTGGATAAGGCTGGTACGACCAACCTGTTCAAAGCATGTGTCCAAACACATGTTAAATGGGGTTAAACCCATAACTATGAAACAAAATATTCATCTGCATGCTTTTCCGTCATTCACACCCCACGACCGGTTTCGTGCTGTTTGCACTCATCAGGTAGGGACAGTAAGATCAGGATCGGCATGCGCTTGAAACAGTGGAAGAATGGTAAACAAGGAGCGCTTGTATGCCACTGTTGGATAACACGAAAACGGTCGTTGAGGTGTTGATGACGGGAAAAGCTGAATGCAAATGAAAAATATTTTGTTACAAGAGATTTCTGTTTTAAAAACACCCCGTGATCATTTAACTTGGCTAAATACCTATGCTAAAGAAATATAAAACGTGGCATCTGAAAACAATATTAAAGTTCAAGTTGTTTCTCACATCCCACGCACTTAAACACCCCTACCGGATTCTGACTGTTTATCTGTCATCAGGTGGAGACAATAAGTTCAGGTTCTGTGAGCCTTGAAACTGTGGTATGGTATACTTGCATGCCACTGTGTAATATCGTTCTTACAATGAACCGAATCACGGAATCACAGCGTGAATGCATGTGAAGAAAACAAAATGCATATCAAAGACCAGTGTATGATGTTGCTCACATTCCCACCACCTACGATCCAGAACCAATCAGTCTTTTGACTGCTTGTTAATCTAGAAAATTTATTCACTGAGGGTGAACACGAATAAAGTCATTCTTCTTCTTCTTCTAAAGTAATTCAAAGTTTTAATGGTCCAAATAGTAAATACTTTACAGTAACCACAGATTAAAAATATAGGGAATTCATAAAAACAACACAAATGTTTTATACACATGGAAAGTCAGCACGTGTATTCAGGTGCAAGGTTGGGTTTGGTCAACAATACTTGTCAAGTTCAGCCTTGAACATGTTCAGGCTTGTTGCGCAAATGATATGTGGGGGCAGGGAGTTCCATAGAAAACAGACTCTGACATCAAAGAAAAACCTTCGACAATTTGATCTGGAGTGTGGAATAATTAACTTGTATCCATGCGATCTGCTACCACGTGCTTCTTGACGATGAAACAGGTGTTCGAGTGGGTGATCCACTGTATGCAGAATATTGAAAAGCAGGATCAAGTCACCCCTGAGACGACGGTACGAAAAGTCAAAGAGGTTTAGTGTTGCAATTCGCTCCTCGTATGGCCTGTTGTATAGCTCGGTCACCAGTTTTGTAGCGCGGTGGTATACCCGTTGCAGCAAGGTCGTGTCCTTTTGTAACCATGGGGACCATGCTTGAACAGCATACCCCATTGTTGGTGTGATATAGGTGTTAAATATACGTGGGAGAATCTGCTTTGAGAAACGACCAAAGATCCTTCTGAGCAATGCTAAGATTTGGCAGGACTTTTTGTATACAACAGAACAGTGCCGTGAAGACTTCAGGTTACTGCTAATCCACACGCCCAGGTCTTTCTCTTCAGTAACCCATGAAAGTTGCTGAGATCCAAGAGAGTATGAGAATTCGAATGATTTACCGACGTTCAACATTTTACATTTTTGGATGTTGAATGGTAAGCAGTTCCGCAAGGACCAATTATGAAGTGCTTCGAGATCTTTTTGGAGAATTTCGCAATCTTCTATGGTGCGTATGCTAGTCCAGACTTTGATGTCATCCGCAAATAAAATGATTTTTCTGCGTACGATTTCAGGTATATCATTCGCGTACACGAGGAAGAGTATTGGCCCCAAGACTGAGCCTTGAGGTACGCCACTTGTAACTTCTACTGGGCTTGATAGTGCCCCATCAACTCTAACCCTTATAACTCTACCAGTCAAGTAGTCCTTTATCCAGGCCAATAATCTGCCGCATACCCCGAGCTGCTCCAATTTTTGTAGCAGTATGCTGTGGTTAACACGATCAAAAGCTTTAGACATGTCCAAGTAACACGCATGGATAGGGCATCCATCGTCCACGGCTCGAGTCCAATTATCAAGAGTTATGAGAAGATTGGTGAGACAGGAGTGTCTTGTCCTGAATCCGTGCTGTGCGATGGAAAGAAGCTTATTTTGTTCCAAGTGTTTGATAAGTTCGTCGGCCACAAGTCGTTCGAGAACTTTAGAGACCACTGGCAACAACGTGACTGGTCTGTAGTTAGACGCATCAGATCGGTTCCCTCCTTTGTATATCGGAGTGATTAGTCCACATTCCAAGTCATTAGGGTAATTCAAGTTGTTTGATGATCTAAAGAGCATCAAGATTAACGATAACCATAGGCTGTTGAAAATTAAAATGTAAGTAAATAAACACAATCTATCCAAATAGATTGAACAGTATATAAGTATTCGGGAAACGAATAATTGAATAAAACTTGTTTAATTCCGTTTTGAAATCATGCAAGCTGCTTGAATGAGTAACGGTAGAAGGTAAACTGTTTCAAGTAATACAGACAAGGCCGAAAAAATACAGGATCTACGCTTCAGCCGGGAATGGGGTAACGCCTGCGTATAGTCATGGGTCCGATAATTCTGCGTAACACTTCGAGCGAAGAGTCCCTGCAAGGGATTGTTTGGAGCAAGAAACGATTGACCAAGTAGGATTGGGCCTGCAATTATTTGTCCTTGAGATGACCTTTGGCAGTAAGACAGTATTTTCTTCACATTACTATCTTACTGAAAATAGTTCATTATAGATTATATAGAAATACGTTACCACAGACAGAGCATACGAATGGCTGATATGCTCCAATGAGAGCGAAACTCAAGCACAGTGCTTCTCAGATCGTCGGTCTTGATCAAATTTGTGAATATTTCATAGGACTTGCTACCCATGAGCATAAAATAGTTTACTATTCGCTCCTACAGAGGTTGACCATTGTCCTTTCAAGGACACGATATACAACGTGCCGTTAGGTAAAGCAAAAAGATTAACGAGGTTTCCAGGAGAGCTAGAGTACAGTTTGTATATAAATATATGCTAAGACGTGATTTTCATTCTTTACTGTTATTATCGTTGGTCAACTTTGGGTGAGTTTCCATATGTCAATATGAGTGAAGTTCAGTGGTTCTCTCTCGTAATATCGCATCATCATTCATATTTACAGAATAACCAAATGCAATTTCTACTGAGTCGGGGTTTGATAACACAAATTCTCCTCGCTTGCGCCTTTGCACAAAGACGTGAGTTCATTGAAACAATTTGCATCTATTACTTAAAATGGTTTCTGAGGCTTAAGTTCAAACACCTAATTGTAGCTCACATTATTGCTGCCCACATATAAGCAGTACTGACATTGCTAAACAAGTGAATACAATTCAAGTTACATCCTCATCAACATTTGTCCTTTGTTTTGGTTCAGTTTATAGAATACGCATACCCGGTTGTAACTTTTAAGACTCTGGAGAATTCATCGGGGTACCTTTCTCACAATCGTTCCTTTCTTTCCCCATTTACTGTTCATAAGATGCCACGGGTTTGAGGCAGCAAATATCCGAAATGAAACCCTCTAAACAAAGTTAAACTTGTATGCCACTGTTATATAGGGTTCTTACAAAGAACCACGATGTTCAAACACTCTAATGCTTGTGAGTCATTTCTCACCAGTCATTCGGTCACGAATTTCGCACGTCTTAAGGTGTGTTTGTTTGTGTCGCACGTAGCGTAGGAAAATTTTATAAAATATCGCTTCTCTACGCTTTTCTACGATCATCCTTCGCTGTTACAAACGAGGTCATTTTCTTGGTAAAAATGTCGCTGATTATGTTGATAATCGCCGTCTCAGAACTTGTTAGTCCAACCTCACACACGCGAAAAAACGATCAGGGAAAATTATTGCTCAAACTTGACAGACTTTTCTGAATGCTATGCAATAGGATACACTTAGTTCGTGCTGCTACGTTTAGATCTTGTCGAGCAATGATCTGTTGGTGTTCGGGAATTGGTCTCAAAGTGAGGCTACATCTTTTGTGGTGTAATCGAACCGCTTCGGAATTTATCACATGTAGTGTTATACATGCTCTTCAAGAAGCAATTCGGTGGAAACACCGAGTGTTTTGTAAAGCGCGAATTAAAGCGAGAGTGAAGAACTAGTGAGCCGCGGTATGTATACCGGATGCCAAAGGTGTTTATAAAGCGATAAGTCGAATCTTGAACGGGGCGCTAATACGGATGACATCTATAAGAAAGGTAGAACATTTCGCTAGGCCTTGGTGCACCTCAAGGATACATTACCTTTAGATATTTCTACCAATTGTGTTTAAAGAATCAAGTTCCAGGATTGCACTGGTGAGTACATACGACAGACAGTCAGGAAACTTTATGCTAGGATTAAAGTGCACAAGAATCTTATAAAGAAACGTTCACTAAAGGAGAAGGCTTATCAGACTCTACTCAAGGATTCAGCTTTAACTGAACATTCGTCGAACACCGACCACAGTGTGGACCTAGAAAACATAGGTGTGCTGCGACGTAGCATTAAGCCTTATGTGGAACGCCTGCAATGTAGAAGTAGTGGAAATCATGAAAGTTGGTAGAAATGCAGCCAGGAAGGTAGATGGGGCAGAGATTTCCACGATATGGCTCTCGGCACTGCAACGGACAAAATATTATAGTAAGTGTCAGTTGACGTTGACCAAATTCACGTCGTACGTAGGCCAGTGTTTGTTTACGTGGCACGATATCCCTAGGGTTTCAATAGACTTCAGACTGACAAGGAATAGTATAAATAGAGGATAGAGTGCTATTTAATAAAGTTTGTCGTTCTCACTATCTCCGTTAGTCTGACGAAGCTTATGTGTCTGAGGCGAAACATCACCAAAATACTGCGGTTACCTATATCTTTCAAATTACAATTTGATAACACTGACTCATCGATCGGTCGCATACATTTTCCACTATATTCCTCTTATTTAATTTATATATATATATATATATATATTTCTCCGCAGCTTGGAGCTATCCTAAAAACCCATTCGAGAACGACGATTGGGGAAAACATTACAAGTTATGTGCAAGCTATCTCCAGTCTCCAGTGGATATTGAAGTGGCCAAGACTGAGTATCTACCAACCCTTGGAGAGATAGAAATAAAAATGAGAGATGGGGTTCGGCTGGATACATTGGAATATAAATTGTACAACAATGGACATAACGGTTGGTCTGACTTATTTCTGTTCAAAATGAGTTATCGCTGAGGTTTACTCCAAATCTGGACGTCATTGTATGTTGACCATAACGTTTAAAAGGTTTGCAAAATGATTACAGGATAAACAATTACCACATACGTGAAATTTAAACTCAGGATTAATTTAAAAACAATTTTAAAACAATAACCTCACGAGAAGGGGCTGAAATATTCGCGTTCAAGAAATATGTTCAAGACAAAAGTGCCAAGCAGATAAACAGTGCCATTCAAGTAAAACTCTGTTTACCATTTTACCACAGTTTCAAGTCTCACTGAACCTGAGCCTAATAAATCACTCTGCTGACTGCAAACAACCAGGTACCGGTTAGGGTGTCTAAGTGAGGGATTTTAGTACAACACTACATTGTTCATATTTTTAAGCATCTTGAGCGCTTGATACGGAATCAAATTTTGACTCTCGTGGTTCTTTGTCAGAACCTTATTTAACAGAGGTATTCAAGTATAAAGTATTGCTGATTACTTTGTCACTGTTTAAAGGCTCACTGAACATAAGCTTATTAGATAGTCGTGACAAGTGGAGAGCCTCAGGGATCCGTCATCGGACTAATCCACTTCGCATGTTATGCCAATGACATACCGACTCACAAAAAGTGTCAGATCGTACTGTTCGAGGACGATGTGACAGTGTGATTTAGGAAGACCGGAAGATTGCGAACTGTTCAAGATGTATCTAGACGGGCTCCAGACCTGGTCCCTAAACATGACCTATTCCTTAATTTCCAAATGCTCCGCTTCGGAAATTATGTGAAGTTTAATTATTATTTTGGTCTTGCATTGTCACTTATCAAAACGAACCATTTCATTTATGACAAAGTACCACGATGGAACATATAGTTCAAGAGTGTTCGCCATGGCTTACAAATGATGCCGCAACTTTGAAAAGAATATTCCATCAATCTACCAAACTTGTCGCCGTACTCAGTCGGAAACCATACAACGAGCGAATCACAACCTCAAACTTAGTCGATAATCCACGTCGTCGTCTCCGGAGGGATTTGATTTTAGCTTACAATATTTTGACGAACACATGGCTTATTTAATGTACGCGGCTCACATAAGACGAAGGATCATAAAATGGCACGGACTCATGATTGAACTGTTGACGACATTCTACGTTTGCTTTACTAGAAACAATTTACCAGAATATGTTGTGAACTCTCCGAATCGAAAACTGTGTACTAGAAATCTTTATAACTTTTTGGTCTTTAATCTGTGCATCGAATAAAACTATATATCCTGAACCCATAGATCTATGTCACAAAAATTAAATCAAATCTTCTAGTGATAACACTGAACAAACAAAACTCGTTTATTTTTTTATAACTGAAGGTGGTGCGAGTACCATTTAACTTCGCGTGGTTGATATCTACCTCTATTGCTGATGTTTGACTTGATATTGCCATAATTATGAGCTGATGGATTGTTCACTTCCGGTTTTCAAAACTTTATCGTCATTATGTGTAGATGGAATGATAGTTCCTGATAGTTCCATTGACTATTTTTAAGGATGCCATTACATTAGTAGCTTGTACGGGAGTCTCTAATGTTATTTAAAAACCTCTCACTTTGACCTTTCAACTTTTAACCTTTCTGCTGATACAGTGGCCATTACATTGCCAAAAAACACCTGGTTCATTTCGTTGAAAGGAAGTAATCGCACACGTTTCGAACTGTTCCGAATTGAGTTCCAGTGGGGAGCGAATAAATATCGCGGTGCCGAACATCTGATCGACGGGGTACGGTATCCTTTCGAGGTGGGTTCACATATGCTGACAGAATTATTGTATAAAATGCAAGAAAATTCACAATAATTACATGGTCGAAATTTATATAATATAAATATTATACATATATATGTGTATAATCGTTTCTCATGACAGGGTGGCAACATCTGGTTTACGTGGAATATAGACGTCATGTTTTGAGTTGAATTTATCTAAACTAGTAAAGTTCTCCAACTTGACAAGGTACAAAATTTATTAACAAAACACACGCAGCGAATAAAAATACACGCCGAAATTATGTTTGGATTAAAATAGTTCGAACATGAAACGATAACCTCATATTTTAGCGGATGGCGTTGTGAGACTGACAGCTGGTGCCTTGAGTGCTGGACCACGAATCACTATGTGATTCTGTGTTTGAACATCGTGGTTTGTTGTGTGAACCCTGAGTAACAGTGGCATTCAAGTATAAACTTGTTTACCATTTATCCACTGTTTCTAGGCTCACTAAACCTAATCTTACTGTCTCCACCTGATGACGGCAAACAGCCCGAAACCGGTAGTAAAGTGTAATTTCGGGGGATGTGAGCAGCACATCACTTTGGTCATCCATAAGCGACTTGAGTGCTTGACCACGAATCACTATGTGATTCTGTGTTTGAACATCGTGGTTCGTTGTACGAACCCTATGCAACAGTGGCATACAAGTATAACCTTGTTTACCATTTCTCCTCTGTTTCAAGGCTCACTGAACCTAATTTACTGTCTCCACCTGATGATTGCAAACACCCAGAAACCGGTAGTGGTGTGAAATTTCGGGGGATGTGTATAAAAATAAGAACCTTGTATTCAAGGATAAGATCGCTGCTCATTCTCCTTAGTGAAACCGTCCTCAGGCCCAGCAGTCACAACAGCTCGACGTAAGGCGTATTATTCAATTCAATTCAATTCAATTCAATTTAATGGTCCAAAAAGCACATAGCTTTACAATAACCACAGAATAATATGCGAATTACAAATAACATAGGTGATCGATGATATATGTTGCCCAGAAATAATATATCATTCTACAGCCATGTTGTCCAAGCTTGGGTAGTATGGTCTAGAACCGAGTCTAAATACGTGTTGATCATGAGTGGGATACAATCCGGGGAAAAACGCCTAATTATCCACCGTAAAATGCAAGCTAGCCGATAGGCATATTTGTAAACAGCTTCGAATCAAAATATTTTTTAACGTATCACAAATCCAAAACGCCAGTTCATTTTTTCGACCGTGTAACAGAATGCAACAGCATGACATATCAATCGTCACGCGATTACTCATAACTTAGGCTAAAGTGACCTACATTATGTTTTTACTGTTAGCAGAAAAGAATTCCTCAACGACTAACTCCAAATTTATTGATTTTATTCTATTCCACAATCGCCATCTGAACATATTTATCACACAACACTCAGGTCAGAACAAACATGTATTTTTAAGCCCGAACGTGCCTGTGACTTCGGTTTACTGATTAGCGTGGATACGGATGGTATGTATATCTTTGCAGTCTACCGCATTCTATACTTACTTGTACAGAAGCGAGCCTATCAAGCAACTCGGTTTAAGCTTTTCCGAATTGCTCACATCGCTTCATATTACTGAAACACTTCGACTTGCCTTCGACCCAATTATTCAGCTTATACTAACTTCTTTTACGTTGCTCATTTGCTATTTTCCCTCGAGCGCTTGATCAGTAATCACTTTGTGATTCTGTATTTGAACATCGAGGTTCTTCGTGAGAACTCTATTTAACAGCGATATACAAGTTTGACTTTCTTTACAGCTTTTCCACTGTTTAAAGGCTCACTGAACCTGATCTTACAGTCGCCACCTGATGACGGCAAACAGCCAGAAATCGGTAGTAGTATATAAAGGATGGGGATGTGTGCACCACAATACAATGGTATTTTATATGCGCCTCGAGCGCTTGGCCAGGAATCACTTAGTGATTCTGTATTTGAACATCGTGGTTCTTTGTAAGAACCCTATATAACAGTGGCATACAACTTTAACTTTGTTTACCGCTTTCCCATGGTTTCAGGGCTCACTGAAACTGATCTTACTGTCTCCACCTGATGAAGGCAAACAGCCAGAAACCGGTAGTGGTGTGTAAGGGATGAGGATGTGTGCACCACAATTTTTTGATCCTTAAAACATGGTTTGAAGAGCACTTTCGGTCGAGGGATAGACTCGTCAAGATTATTTTCATGAATGATTCTCATACGGGCATCATGATCTACTCGAAATTCAATCATCATCAAGGACTCTATTGAAACACATCAGTTCGCCTTTCGAAGTGGCACTATATTAAACCTATTTTATTTCAAAAATCACACATAACACACGACCGGTTTCATAATGTTTGTACTCATCTTGTAGACAGAGTAAAACCAGGATCGGCATGCTTCTTTTATTTTATTCGCTTGTTGGGAAATCGATGTCATGTTTATTCTGATTATATGATAAGTATAACCTCCTGCTGCTGTTTTCTACGTCTCAATTCACACGTTTGGATTATGCCAGTTTCAAGTTCGCGCAAGTTGAATCCTTGAAAATCCAAATTTTCGAATTATAACCACGCGTGCAACAGACCCGGTACTTTGGAATATTGTTTCTGTTCAAATACCGTCGAGAAGAGCAAATCACTCCGAATCGACCGATATTCTTTTGAAATCTGTGAGATCGAAAATCGTGAAATCGCAACAGTTCTATCCTACCGCGTTCGCTTTTCATCGTTTGGATCACTTAACTCCGATCCAACGCATTCACTCCACCGCTAGTTATCGATCGATCTATAAATACACTGATTCACCCTCACCGGATTGAAACAATGACACGCAGGTTGACCCCGAAAACCCAGACAAAGAAGGCTGCACGTGATGTGTGCAAAATTTGCAACAAAGGGGTAAGCGCTAGATCTCATGTCGTTAAATGTTTCGGCTGCCTGAGTAAAATACATGTCAATTGTGATAAAGCCCTAACAGAGGAAGTGGCATCGATTATCAACAACGTGGATTTCCCCAGTGGCTGTTACATATGCACTTCATGTCGAAGCAAACAGTCTAGCGACAATCCACACAACGCTGCCTATGAGGCAAGGCTTGAGCCTCGGTTAGAAATTTTAGAAAATAATAATCGAATAATTGAGGAAAGGCTTAAAACACTCTTGATGGATAAAATTGCCCCAGCGATTCAACCCGAAGCAGATGATGCTCAAGATAACAAAAAGCAATCTGACGGAACTGTTGAAAAAAGTCAATAATGTACCATCGATTCCAGACTCAGGGGTTACGTCCAAAGAGCTCCAAGTGAACGAGTCTCATTCCAGCAAGCTAACATTTGCCCAGATGGTGACTAAAGGTGCTAAGTGTTTGGCGTTAGAATTGAGCCCTAAACCTCAGGCAAAAGAGGAAGTTCAAAGCAAAACTGTTCCATATCACAGGGAGCAGAAAAATTCGATAATACGCATAAAAAATTTAAGTGTAATATGCACCAATATTCCTGAGTCAGAGGTGACGCTCTTTCAAGAAAGGCAAAAGCATGACCGTGAAAACTGGTTCGTCGTTTGTAATCAAATCGACCTAGATAATATTCACCCCGTGTCGGTAAATCGAATAACTCGTCATACGAAATCCCTGAATCAAGATAAACCACGTCTTTTAAAAATCACTTTCGCCAACGAAAAGGACATGGAAAATTTCCTACTAAATTCGTATTTGCTCCGAACGCAAAGTGACCTTCCCAACCGTATATATGCTGACGTACCTTAGTGGGAAAGGTCAAAAGCACCGAATAGGCGGGATCAAACAGCACCAAGGAGTATTATTTTGCTTGACGTTCCAGAAAATTCGGGCGCCACAACGGGCTTCGAAAACAAAGAGCACGACCGTAAACAATGGTGATTTATAGGCGAAAATATCGGTTCCCAAAATTCTGTAGTTGTCGACACATACAGAATACCTCGTTCGCCGAACTATCACGAAAAAGGGGCAAATCCACTTAAGGTTACGTTTCTTTCAAGTAGCATGGCGAATGATGTTCGAAGCAAGCTAAAAGTGAATAGAAACAGGTTACCTGAAAACGTTAGACTGTGCAACTCAAAAGCCGCTGTTCAGGTCTACCTGGATCCTTTAATTACGCAAGTATCCGAGACTGGTGCAAATTCGCCCGCGAAATTACTTCCAATTGCTTCAAAAAACGATTTCGGTCCGACATCGACATCATCGGACCAATAAATACAAATACTGACTCAGTGTTACATTCTAAAAACTCACTTGCATCTATACCAATGCTCAAAGTTTGTTCAACAAATTGACTGAACTGACCGAGCTGTGCAAACGATACACGCCCGACCTCGTTGCTGTTACTGAAACCTGGTTTCAGTCCTGTATGACTGAAAGTGAACTCTCAATCCCCAACATGATGCTAATACGGAACGATCTCCCAAGAAAAGGTGGTGGTGTGGCTTTATACTGTCACGAACGTCTTCAGTGCATGAAAATTCACAATCCAAACCTTGATTTCGAAGATACCCTCTGGTGCAGTCTCACGAATGTGTCACAGGACGATTGCATTCTTGAAATCCTATACCGCCCTCCAGCCTCGAATGATACTCAAAATGACAGGTTATTACAATCACTAAATTACGCCGGAGAGAAGCGTAGCTCGCAATTACTACTCATGGCGGACTTCAATCTTCCTCATCTCTTTGCCAGATCCGATCACCTTCTACACACATTTGATCACAAATTTCGTGAGGTGATCGACATGATTCCGCTGCATAATCATGTGTTTGACTTTACTCATAGAAGAGGATCAGAGTTGCCATCCATTTTGGATCTAATCTTTACTTCAGAGAAAACAGTAGTTGAGGGTGTTGACTACATTGCGCCCCTCGGTCGGAGTGATCATCTGGTGCTCGCCTTTGAGTTTGTTTGCAGTGCTAGACGAGTTTGTGCGTCCGCCAAACAATTCAGAAAGATCGACTACGCGGGTCTACGTGGATCGCTTGGTTTAGTAAATTGGCAAGAACTTGATCAGCACAACACCGAAACACAATGCAGTGAGCTCACGAAAATACTTCAGTCAAACATAGATTATAATTCGCGATTTATTGATGAACGACGGGCAAGTGACTTCCGATTTAAGCTTCGCAGTCGCACAAAAAGATCGCTCGCTCGCGAAACGAAACTTTGCTTGGACTGAACACAGAAAAACCAGAACTGATGCCTCTTGGCAGCAATTTTCATAAATTCGTAACAAAGTGAATGCTCTCGTCAAACAGGACAAGCAATATTACCATCGCTCTCCGTCTTTGAAAATGGAAGAAAATCCTAAACTTCTCTATCGGATTGTCAATGCTCGGTCCAGTGTGAAACCAGGGGTGTTTTCTGTTATTTCTGAGAATGGATTAACAGTCACAGCAAAGGAAACGGCTGATACTCTCGCTCAATTTTATGAAAATGTGTTTAGCCCGATAACGGTTAGGGCGAATGAGAATTTACTGACATCGATTGTATCTCAACAACTGAATGATATTGAGATTAATCCAGCGATTATACGAAGACACTTGTGTCGACTGAACCCTCGGAAATCTCCTGGAGCCGATGGAATAACACCAGCACTACTAAAATCCTGTGACCAGCAGCTGTGTGAACCACTATGCCAATTGTTCCAACATTCCCTAACCGAAGGAGTGGTTCCAACAGAGTGGAAGACAGGGGTAATTTCCCCGATTTATAAGGGTGGTATCCGTTCAGATCCCGCGAACTACCGTCCTGTCACCCTACTCCCCGTGATATCCAAAGTGATGGAGCGCATAGTGACGGAAAATATAGTTCATCACTTGGAATCACAAAATATACTATCTGTCGCCCAGCATGGGTTTCGTAAAGCTTGCTCATGCTTGACAAACTTGCTGACGGTATTAAACGATTGGACCCAAACGGTTGACGCAGGAGACAGTGTGCACGCGTGCTATCTGGATATGTCGAAAGCTTTCGACAGAGTTGATCACTTCCTGTTGCTACAAAAGCTGAAACAGATTGGTATTGACGGGCAGCTACTCGTATGTTTCGAAAGCTACCTCAATGGGCGCAAGGCAACCGTTCGAGTTAACGGGGTACAATCACGAGCCATTAATACCTCCAGTGGTGTACCGCAAGGTTCCGTTCTCGGTCCAGTGCTTTTCTTAGTTTACATCAATGATTCACCTGAGACGCTCTCATGCAAGGTAGTTCTTTTTGCGGATGATGTTAAACTTTGGATGCGAATAAAATCAACTGCAGACTGCGTAAAACTGCAAAGTGATTTAGATGCACTACACGAATGGTCAGTTATAAATAAACTGCCGTTCAATTTTCAAAAATGCAAGTTACTGCAAATCGGTAAGCCCTTTCAGTACGATTATCACTTTGGGCAAACGATTTTGAGCTGGACCGAATCGGAAAAGGATCTTGGAGTCTGGATATGTGGCAGCCTAAAGAACAGCGTGCATTGTGAGGTCATTTACAAGCGTGCTTCAAAGCTTCTAGGTATGCTTCGACGGATCTTCAGAAACTTTACGCCTGTAACGTTGCCAAGCATCATGAAGACCTACTTAATTCCCACAATGGAACATGCATCGCAAGCATGGACTCCGTGGATGAAAAAGGATATATTCTTGCTTGATAGGATATATCATCGTGCAACTAAACTCGTGCGTGGTTTTCGAGACCGTACATACAAGGAAAGGTTGAAAAAGCTAAAGCTCCCCACTCCCCTTCAACGTAGACTTCGAAGTGACGTTATCCTTACTTACAAAATATTGCATACTCCAGATCATCCGCTCAAACATTTATTAAAATACCGTGAATCAGGAATTACACGTAGCCACTCAGCGGCACTACAAATTCTCCATTTCCGTACTAACTGTCGCCGATATTTCTATTCGGTACGTGTCTGTTTCCTGTGGAATGCCTTTTCCCGAAGCAATTATCACCTCTCCCTGTATCCAAACATTCACTCGAACCTTGGACACTTATTTGTTACACAACGAATTGACGATGCCTGTGTATTGACTCAGGGTAAGCATATTATTTGACTCCAGTGACATCGTATAATTGTTTTTTTATACCTCTTATTGAACGCATATTTACTATGATATGGTAATTGTGAAGCTATGTGCTTTTTGTAACCATAAATTCTTGAATCTTGAAATGTTTCGTTTTCCAAAATTAACTGGAAATCGAAACCATTAGGATTTTCAAACTAATACTTTTTCACTTTCATCATATTCAACTTGTTGGATGTTGTCGTGAGAGGTCAGAAGCGTACGGTGAAGAACATTTCACTTCCAAATGACATCGTATATACAAAAGCCTATGGATTGTCAAACATCATCGGTTCATTCTTTAAATTATCACATCATCTTGCGCATTGCGCACTGTTTTCAAACTCCACATCGTCTCACATTACTAAACAATTATTCTCTGTTATTTGTATTTTAAACGATAAGCTGCATCTGCACCATATCTGAAAATGACGTTTCAGAACGTGTCTTGAAACCATGCCATCAAGAGCCCTTCTGCGCAAATAATAGATTCAAGTTGTGTATTTTCGCACGACATTCTACAAGGTTTTTATCGCGCAGTTACTGCCAGGCATATCCAATGGTTGATTTCCAAAAATTCACTCCCCATAGAATAGGTCTTCAGGAATGCGACCGTATTTTTATTCGGTAAACACAACACAATTAATTATATAAATTAGATCACGTATAGAAGTTACCGCATGCTACACACAACTAAAAAAACTGAACCATTTGTTTTGTTACAGATGCAGTTGATGGGCTTCGATAGAAACCGGTATTTCACCGCCTTCGATGCCTACGGATCCCCGAATGGAATCAAGACTCTGGCTTTGTGGGCTCAACAAGTAGGTGACGCAGACGGGAGCAACAACGAAAACAACGTCACGCTGTTTAACACGTTGGGTCAGTTCCCAGAGGCACTCGCGAAAGTGATTGAACCGGAAAGTATCACGTTTATCAGTGCGTTCGATTTGCGAAAAGTGTTGGAGCTTTTCAATCCGAAACGTTATTTCTCGTATATTGGTTCCTGGACTTTTCCGCCATGTTATGAAAATATTCAATGGTTTGTGCCAGAACAACCGGCGTCAATTACTGAGGATCAGGTGAGATTTTAAACTTTTTTGCTATCTTTCAGGAGAGGGAATAATGACCTTGATACCACACCATGCAGAAATTATCCCTGCCATCGGTTGTGAGCTGCATTCGAAGACACTTTGGAGTCTCACCGATATGTCATTTCTTCCTTCACTTCTCACATCTGTCTTGACCCGTACAAAGTGACAGTATGTTAGCCCACGTACAGTCTGTGACTGTGCGGCGCTTTGCCAGAATCAGGCTTGTTCTTTCGTACATACATCCTCGAGTAGATCAAACATCGTGGTACGTCATACGAACCCCACTGAATGGTGGCGTGAAAGTCTGACATTTTTATAAATTTTTCACTAAAACCTAATATCACTGTCAACACCTGGTCATGGCAAAATCCAGAAACCGGTTGTGTTGTGTAAAATCTTAGGTGGAGTCACTTAGATAGAGACATCGCATGGATGGATGGAGTGAAGGAGGAATGGATGAATGGGTGGATGGATGGATGGATGGATGGATGGATGGATGGATGAATGAATGAATAGATGCATGGATGGATGAATGGATGGATGCATGGATTGATTGATTGATTGATGGATGGATGGATGGATAGATGGATGGATGGATGGATGGATGGATGGATGAATGGATGGATGGATGGATGGATGGATGGATGGATGGATGGATGGATGGATGGATGATGGATGGATGGATGGATTGATGAATGATGGATGGATGGGTGGGTGGATGGATGGATGGATGGATGGATGAATGGATGGATGGATGGATGGATTGATGGATGGATAGATGGATGGATGAATGAATGGATGGATGGATGGATGAATGGATGGATGGATGGATTGATGGATGGATGGATAGATGGGTGGATGGATGGATGGATTGATGGATGGATGGATGGATGGATTGATGGATGAATGGATGGATGAAAGGATGGATGAATTAATGGATGGATGGATGGATGAATGGATGGATGGATTGATGGATTGATTAATGGATGGGTGGATGGATGGATGGCTGGCTGAATGGATTGGTGGATGGATGGATGGATGGACGGAAGGATGGATGGATGAATGGATGGTGGGTGGATGAATGGATGGATGTATGGATGTATGGATGAATGGATGGATGGATGGAATGATGGATAGTTTGATGGATGGATGGATGTATGGTTGGATGGATGGATGGATTGATGGGTGGATGCATGGATGGATGAATGGGTGGATGAATGAATGGATGGATGATGGATGGATGGATGAACGGATGGATGGATGAATGGATGGATGCACGGATGTTAATTTTGATTTTAGTTAGTAATTATATTATTTCTATTATTACAACTAATAACTGTTGACAAACTGCACAACATTGAGATAGATGTTCTTAGTGTTCGCTTGAGACGGAAAAAAACCAATTGAACATTCCATTCAATTGACTAATAAACCGTCAGTTTGACCGACTCACAAACGTTTGGACTGTTTCAGCTCAATCTATTGCGACAACTCAAAAATTCCGATGGCAACACAATGCAAGATAACTTTCGCCAAGTGCGGCCGTTGAACACTGCCCTCTCACAGTATCCACGTAAAATCTACCGTTCGTTTCGCGACATCCATGCGGACAGTCCCAATGCTGGCGCTTAGAAGTTTCGAAGAAAGGGTGCGTCCAATGTAAACTGCGATGCACATTTGATTTTATCTGTTCAAAACAACAAAAAAATATTTCGCATCATGACGTGTTGTATTATTAACGATATCACACAAGATGGTGTTTTCGGACTCATTCGTTCGATCTCGACCAACGGATGTACATTTTAAGCGCATGAGGTTTTCATGCTCCACAGCTTTGTGAAGGAGTAAACAGTCCGATTCGGGAAGAACAATCTTTTCCACACCACTCACAGGTATAATCAGCGCACGGACGAACGATTTCAGTTGCACCCTGTCGACGTGATATATGATTAGCCGCTAAAAGTATTATCTGCTATTCAAGATGTTAAATACGACACGTTACTCACTGCTTTCGAAGTGAGCGGTCAAGAACAAGTTCTAACCAAATCACTGGGTCCATTTTAATAGCACGTTTATCTATTTGCAATAGTCTCAGTACGACAAGTGCGGTAAGCCCAATGCTTGACGTCCTGTTTTCAACTCAATTGAGTAGATGCTTGGAATGCGACCATTTTCCATATTGTACATATGACCCAGCTTCCGTAGGCGGTACTGTCTTAGTGGTGTGAGCATGCGCTTAGGTCAACTTCAAAAAGCACAACAACGTTCGTTACGCTGTCTATCCACGATATGTTGAAGATACGACATATGTTTTGGAAATGGGAAGCATCCAGCTCCCGTTCGTGTATGGCGTTGATGATACGGTATTCACATGTGTGAAGGAAAGCATTTAGCCCACCTTATTAAGGTTATCTATCTTGTAGTCCAAATGTTTCGATTTGAGTATAGCAAAACTGTTTGAGTATACCAAATTGGCAGTTATGGTGTTAGAAACAATTACACAAAACGCCCCGCTTAAAAATACCCGAGGCAGTTCTATTTGGGTTTTGGTATTGCCGACTTGCAACCATAAACACGGAAGTTGTTGAAAGTTTGAAAGTGGAATAATTGAAACGGGAAGTGGGAAGTAGGAGTAAGCTCTTTGAGAGCGCCTCGCATACTCTTCTGTGCAAGCGTCATCACATCCAGTCGTGGGTGTCGCTAGACGTATAGCGTATTTTCAAAACCATTCACAAACCTACAATTTATAATATATATGTGGTCAAGAAGTAAAATATATTTCTGGAGCAATTGTGTCCAGCGTTGGGTAGCATAGTCTAGAAATGGGTGTATATAAGTGTGCCCCGAGTGGTAAATATAACCTGGTAGAGAACGTCTAAATATCCGCCGTAACATAGCTAGCAGCCAAGACGCGCGTTTGTACACGGTTTCGCAGTGTAGACCATTTTTCAACCTACCAAAAATCTAGACACCAAAGGCCTTTTCTTCTACTGTGTAATCCAGTATTTAGTCGCCGAGCTTAGTTGGGTAGAAAAAGTATGGATCGCGAACTATCTGCATGATCTTAGACTTCTTCTTATTCAAAGGCAGATTGTTTTCTGACCAGCCTTACACACCATTCAGGTCGTTTTGCAGCATAACACAGCCATCAGCATTGCTGATTCGCATCGATGTTTCTATATCATTCGCAAACAAAACCATAGGTGAAGGAAGCAACTCAACGTATGCAGTTTTTGAGCATTGTTTTGTTTTTCTAGGCTGAATCTGGTAAACGTATTTTGATGAATTCAAATTAAAAAGCTTGTTCCAATCGCACAACAAGATTTGGTTCTAACAACCGACTGACGTTGATCCTCGACTTGATTTTACATTTGGCGCGATGGAATCTCGTCTTGTAAAGCTTCCGTTCTACACAAAACAATGAATAGTCAGTGTTGCGTCTGCGGTTTCATATAATGTGAAGAGGAGTTGTTATTGGCCCATTTCGGTCGATGCCTTCCATTGATGTACATTTCAATTGCACGAATGTTCATTTTCTACCGCTTTTGGAATGAATAAACAGTCCTATTAGGGAAGAACAATATCTCTCGCAGCACTGGCAACGATAGTCAGAACTCGGTTGTATTGCATTAGTTTCACGCCGGCGATGTGATCTGCTTTCAGCAGACAAGAGCGTATGTGCTCATCTCCAGATTGCATACGACGGGTGAAACAATGCCTCCAATGTGAGCGGTCAAGAGCGACTAACAAGGATAATATCAAGCTGATGTTCATGCTTGAAGCGAGTATCTGATGTGGTTTTGTTTGAAGTAAAGTGTTACTTGCACAAAGACCGAACTGCGTGCACAGTTCAGAAGGCATTGTCCAAATTTCATTGGTTTCACTTACTACGAACCTTCCAAAACAGATTTTTCAAACACTCGTAATCTGCACAAACTCTGGAATCGAAATTGAATGTTTTCAGTGGCACACATTTAACGACTGCTTTCGGCATATGATAAAATGCGTCTACTTCAGCAGGCGACAGAGATCTTTGGACCCTAAACGTTGATCAAAGTAACGGTACCAGTAGTGCACTTCAGATTTTGAGTTCAAATCCTGTTGGCGCTTGCTGCCGCTAGGTTCTACTGCTTTAACTTGAGAATCATGATTCAAGATTCAAGATTCAAGATTTATGGTTAAAATAGCAAATTGCTGTACAGTACCATAGGATATACATATATATGAAATATATATATATATGAAAAATTAAAAAAAATCGATTACGTGTATGATCATATCCATGTTCTTCATGGGTGGAGCAATAATAATCCTCAATGGCAACACAGGCTGAGGGAAAAGAATCTTTGGATAGACGGTAGTTCCGTGCGTTGAAATAATATAGACATCAATAGGTAGGGGCCAACGCAGTAGTTCTCAACATATGGTTTCGTAACCTTTGTTTAAAGATGTGCTCGTTCGCTGAGGTAACAATATCTGTCGGTAAGCTATTCCACAAGAAGCATACACGAACAGCGAATAAGTGACGACGACAATTCAATCGTGAGTGTGGGATCTGAAGGGTCAAAGGGTGGCTGCGTGTGGGGACAACGGAACGAAACTTGAAAATGTGTTTGAGAGGGTGGGATTTCGCGTAGATGATTCGATATGTCAGAGTGAGGTCGTGTAGGATACATCTGCGCTCGAGGGCGCACAGACCAAGTCTGGTCATTCGCTGCTCAAAGGGTAAATTATTCAGTCCGGTAACCATTTTTGTTGCCTTGTGATAAATTCGTTCGAGGAGCGAGATGTTTTTTTCCATCCATGGCGTCCAAGCTTGTACAGCGTAGTCAACGACAGAATGCATGTAAGTGTTCAGTAATTTCGCGAGTGAGTGTGGTGGGAAACGTCCGAAAATGCGTTCAATCAAACCTAGCAAGCTGCACGCATGCTTGTAGACGGCTTCGCACTGTAGGCTGTTCTTCAAAGTGCCAGACACCAAGAATCCGAGATCTTTTTGTGATGTACTCCATTGAAGCAGGTGGCTGCCAAGTGTATAGGGAAAGGGGAAGGGTTTTCTGACTTGTAACATTTTGCACTTGAGGAAATTAAATGGCAGTTTGATTTGGATTGACCACTCGTGCAGCTTATTCAAATCTCCTTGCAGAACTTGACAGTCCTCGATAGAGTTGACCCTTGTCCAGATATTTTCATAGTCTGCGAATAAAAAAAGCTTACATGCTAGTAAGTTCGGTAGATCGTTTATAAATATAAGAAAAATTATCGTACCGAGAACCGATCCTTGAGGGACTCCGCTCGTGGCTTCAATTGTTCGAGAAGTTTCACTATCTATTCTGACTTTTACTTTGCGTCCAGACAGGTAACTTGTGAACCATGTTATTAGGTTTCCGGTGACGCCAAAATTCTGCAGCTTCTGAAGCAGTAGGGAGTGATTCAATTTGCCGAATGCTTCAGATATATCTAATTAACCGGCATGAACGGAACCCCCTTGGTCTAGTGCTTGCGTCCAGTCATTTAGAGTAGTGAGCAAGTTATTAGCTGATGGTTCTCGAGATGTTTAACAAGTCGTTCACACACCAGGCATTTCAAAATTTTAGAAACCGCTGAAAGAAGCCTCACGGGACGGTTATTCGCCGGATCAGAACGACTACCCCTTTGTAGATTGGTGTGATAACACCGGTTTTCCATTGAGTTGGTACGGTTCCCGTATTCAATGCGTGCCTTAATAGACCATCTAGTGGTCCACAAAGCTCCTACTCGCATGACTTCAGAACAGCGGGTGTTATTTCATCCTCTTCTGGTGATTTGCGGACGTTCAGCCCGCGTGAATGCTTTCGCACAACCGTAGGATTTACCTCGATGTTGCTAAGGCATTCGACTTGTAGTGGGTGCGGCAAAGACGTCAGCGTTGACACGTTCTTTGGACAAAATACTTGCGCATAAAATGATATTAGGGCATCAGCTGTATCCTTGACATTATCAGTCAGTCCGTTCTCTGTCTGGATAGGAAATACACCTGGTTTAACCTTGGTCGCGGTGTTTACGATGGTGTACAGCAACTTAGGATGTCGTTCCATCTGGTCGATCAGCTTAAAATGGTGATATTGCTTGTCTTCTCGAATTAAGGACGTCACCTTGTTACGAAAACTACGAAAGTGTTCCCAAGATGCGTCTGTTCGTGTTATTTTATGTGCAGCCCATGCGGAATTTCGCATGGCTATCCACTTCCGAGTGCGGCTTCGGAGTTTGAAGCAAAATGTTCTTGATTTCCTTTTGGGAACACAGGTAGAATTTTCGTCTAGTTTTGTACCGATATAACTTAACAGACTAGAACAATGAGTATCTGCATTCGTAAGATCGAGATGTTTTTCCTCCATAATCGTAATGGCACCGCGAAGGCCGAAGTAATCGACTCTCCTGATGAACTTAACGTCGCCCGACGCCCTTCTGGCGTTGCACACGAATTCGAAGGACAACACAAGATGGTCACTTAGCCCCAAAGGACTATGATACTGCACTGACTCCACTGCTGTTGCTTCGGAGGTTAAAACCAGATCTAGAATTGATGGTTCATTGAGGCCCCTTTGTCGAGTGAATGAACGGACATGGTTGTATAGGGGAGTGAAAGTGATAATCTCACGGAATTTGTACTCAAGGGATTGCTGAGTATGCACACTTTCAGAGTAGAGATGTGGGAGGTTAAAATCACCCATTATTAACAATTGGCATCCTCTAAGGTTTCCAGCGTTGCGCATCATTTGTAACAATGTTTCATTGTGGGCATCGAAAGAGTTGAGCGAGCGGTAGATCACACCAAGTATACAGTTCTCTCCAGTTTCCAAGCGAAGGCTACACCACATGGTGTCCTCTAGCTCAAACCTTGTGTCGGTACAGCTGTGCATTGAAGACGTTCGTTATAATACAAAGCAACTCCACCACCTGATCTTGAACGGTCTCGTCGAAGTAGGATCATGTTGGGAAGTGCCAGCTCGCAATCGTTCACCTGATCGTAAAACCATGTTTCGGTAATAGCAATGATGTCAGCAGAAAACTGAGCGTTAAAATGGGATAATTCGGCGATTTTGTTCCGCAAGCACTGTGCATTTGTGCATAGGCATATAACAGTGGTTTTCGTGTGTAGCGAGCCTACTGGGATGATGTTTGTATGTCCGACCCTCGGAGAGCCGGACCATTGCAGTTTTTTGAAACAACTTCCGAGTTCAGTCTGTCCGTGTCTTTGCACAGCGTTGCTGCAGCTTGTATTTCGGAGGCAACCTTCGGTATGCTGAGTCTGAGCTCATTTAGTATATTTTTTCTGTGTATTTTTCAACTTTGTCGGACAAAGGCTGTCATTGCAGAAGTTAGGAGAGTGAGTTTCAAAGGGGGTGGTCCATCGCCCTTGTAGTTTGTTGACCTCGGTATCCTGAAGGTATTTGCAACAACACCTTCGCGTGCTCCAATCGCTTCTGCAACGTATAACCACTGTGTATAGTCGTGTTGTTGTTGTTTCGCAACTTCTGTTGTAGTGGTAGCCTCTGGAACGCCTTAAAGCATCAGACTGCGCTCATTGATTTTCTTACGAACGTCTCCGACTCCTTTTCGTTCCCACCAGGTTATATCGGCGTATATTGGAGTATTGCACGTGGGTATGTCACGTAACAAGTAAGAATTCGAAAGAATAATTGCCATATCTCTCTCACTGTTCAGTGTTACTTTTAGTAGCCGCGCTTCACCGGAGTGTGGGGAGCTTTGGTGGCGAACCATACGTGTAACAGCTGAAGGTTTTATGGTTTCCAACCCCATCGACGTAAAAAGTTTGGAACATTGTTCTAGGACGTATTGTTGTCTATTCGCCAGAAGTGTCTCGCTAGACTCCTGTATGTTAGTACAGATTACAGAGAGATTTCTTGCTATCTTTGGGGCGGCAACATTAGGTGTTAAAACCGATTGTTTGACCGGAACCTCCCGATGAGCAAGCATCTGGTTTTTCGTAACTGTTTTAGTGACAGAGGAGTTCGAGTCAGAAATGTGTTTCGAATATTGTGGGCGCTTGTGTACAGGTTGATCATCATCTTTTTCGGTTTGCTGCCTTTCTATAACCGGAGAAGAGACATGATTTTAACAATCTGCTCTAGATCCGAGTTTACCAATCAGTAGCTCGTTTAGCAGACCTTCGATTCTTTGTACACTACTCTCTAAACATAAAATGTTCGTATCCGCGTCGGTCTGTGTGCTCACAGTTGTCTTCGTGAAATTACTCGATTGATATCTGCATGTCTGACAGATTAAGCAAACTCCTGGAATTTCGTCTGCATTGATAACAGTAAGGGCATCGACGGTCAAAGTAGCATCGCACTTCATATGAACCTTCTCACGACAAACAAAACAATTAGCCTGTCGGGCTTTGCGGCTTACGGCCTTTCGACAAAGTTTGCACACGTGACTGCTGTCAATGGGCTTCGTTTGTGAGGTCGTTTGATGTCAACGGCGAAATGCTTTGGATGACTTTTGAGGACCTCGAGAGGACCGTCGTATGTAGGTTCCAATGGGTTACGTACTGAACACATGGGAGCAGGTAGATAACTCTACCGGGACGTATGTTTATGTTGCTCTGTTGTCGCGTTGGTTTAGGTAGTATAGACTGAATAGCTGCAAGTGAACGGTTTATAAAATCAATCGATGCATTGGTTACAATCCGATCGTGTACGAGGTACGCTGGAAGACTTAGAGTAGTACCGTAGACTAACTTGCTGACGAGCATCCCAGATCTAGTTTGAACGAGTTCCGCATGCTCAGTAGAACCAGCTATATGTGTTCAGTCTAGTTGTCTGGGTCTGGTTGAGCCATCAGGTATGCCTTTAAATGTCCGTGCTTCCGTTCAACCATCCTATTAGGTGCTGGGTGATAAGCTGTCGTTCGAAGTTGATTCGTTCCCATCAGCCTTGTGAGGTTTTGGAATAACTGTTTCTCACTCGAGACTAAACTGCAGACGACATTTTTCGCCGTGCGAGTTTGTTTTACTTGGAACAATCTGCCAGATAATGTTGTGAACTCACCAAACCAGCAAACTTTCAAGAGAAGCCTTGATGCCTATTTGACCCTGAACCCGTGCATTGAAGAAAACTATACATCTTAACACCATATACCTACATTTGTTATCCCACCAATCGAAAACAATTTCTGCCCTTGGATATTTACTTGATTTTTGAACTGCCCAGAAAGCAATCTAATCCCATTTTTTGCTTGTTATATTATTCGTTGTTGTCATATTATTCTGTGGATTTTTGTAAAGCTATATGCTTTTTAGACCATTAAAATTGAATTGAATTGAATTGAGTAAAACGACTCAAGCACATTTAGAATTGAAACGGTGCAAGGTCAAGAAAATTTTCTTTTTTTCATAGAACGTGCACTCGCACTTTTATTTAGTCATGTTTTCGCAGAAACGACACGATATACACGGAACATATTGATTGTACTTTCAAAACAGCATCTTATTTCTGTGTGTCTGTGTAATTTGTATCAAAATTACAGATCAAGATTAAAGATTTATGGTACAAATGTATATACATGGACGACATGATTTGGATAGGTTTTAATTAATTCAAAGTGATTCAAAGTGATTCAAAGTTGTAATGGTCTTAAAGCATTTAGCTTAACAATAACCATAGAATTGAGTTATGAGGTATATACAATAAAAAAGAAACAGAAAATTCATGTAGTGTAAATCGTATAAAAGTTTGGGTTGTCTCTCAAGTATTTGTCCAAATTAGCTTCAAAAATATCCAGGTTGGCTGAGTGTGTAACAGTGGAGGGGAGGGTGTTACATGTGAATGTTACACGTACAGCATACGAATATCTTGGACAGTTCAGTCTTGAAGTGGGAATAAGCACTGTAAGTTCATGTTTCCGACTGGCACGGGGTGGCCAGCGTGTGAAAAGTTTGGACAAGGGATGTTTAGGGACGTGTATAATATTCTACATCAGTATCAGGTCACCTCTTAGTCGACGACAGCAAAAGTCGAGAAGATTGAGACTCCTCAAACGTTCTTCATATGGTTTAGAAGCTAGTCCGGGTACAAGCTTTGTGGTTCGGTGGTAAATACGCTGCAGAAGATTGATGTCTTTCTGAATCCGGGGTGACCAAGCCTGAACAGCGTACTCCATCGCTGGTCTCAGATAGGTGTTCATGATACGGGGCACCGACTGATTGGAGAATCTGCCGAAAATTCGTCTCAATAACGCCAATACGTGTGACGCCTTTTTATAAGCCGCTTTGCACTGCAGTGTAGTCTTCAGACTTGAACTGGTCCAAACACCCAAACGCTTCCTTTCAGTTGTCCAGACGAGTTCGTGGGATCCAAAAGTGTAGTTTCAATTAACAGTGTTTCCAATGTTTAACACTTTGCACTTTTGGAAGTTGATCGGTAGTTCATTTCTCAGACCAAACGTGCAATGTTTTTAGATCCTTCTGCAAAGTTTCACAGTCATCATCTGTAGGTATGTTTCTCCAAAGCTTCATATCGTCTGCAAATAACATAATCTTGCATTGAACACGCTCGTGAATATCGTTTGCGTAGATCAAGAACAAAATCGGTCCGAGGACCGGAACCTGGGGCACTCCGCGCGTAATTTTAAATGATTTCGATAAGGCGCCGTCCACTGTGATTTGGGCAGTCCTGTCGCGTATATAGTTCTCTAGCCAAGTAAGAAGTTTTTCTGTTATCCGGTGCAATTCAAGTTTCTGGATTGCAATACTATGATTGTCGCGGTCGAAAGCCTTTGACATGTCTAAAAAGCATGCGTGGATGGAGTAACCATTGTCCATACACTCAGTCCAGTCGTTTAAGGTGAGCAAGAGGTTAGATAGACATGAGTGATGTTTCCTGAAACCGTGCTGTTCAGTCGCAAGCAGTCTATTGTTTTCGAGGTGATGGGTGATGTTTTCCGCAACTAAACTCTCTAGCACTTTAGAAATTACTGGCAACAACGTAACTGGTCTATAGTTCGCAGCGTCAGATCGACTCCCACCCTTGTAGATTGGTGTGATGATGCCAGATTTCCATTCCGCGGGAACGATAATATTTTCGAGCGAAATTTGGAATAACGTGCTGAGCGGACCACACAATGAGGATGCGCATCGTTTAGGGGTTTGAAAGCAGTGATTCCTTCTGTTCCTGGTGACTTTGCGGTATTCGAACGAAGAATTATGAGCATGACACACTCATTTTTTATTGAGATTTCATTTAGTATTTTATTGGGAAAGCCGATCGAATACGGCGTTAGATGAACTGATTCCTTGGGGCCAAAAACTTTGCAGTTGTAACCTGCATGAACTTCGGCAGCCTCGAACGCAGTCGTAGTTAGACCATTTGATGTGCGTAGTGCTGAGATTACTGGATTAATTTTTGATGTAGTATTAACGATCTGGTACGGGACGTTTGAATTCCGCTCCATTATGGTTAGTATTCTTGCCTGATGCGACTGCTTATCCTCGGTGATATGAGAGGTGCTTATTTAATCTACGGAGCTGGAATAATACAAGAGCTCACACATTTACTCTAACTGTCCCTCACTCAAGCCTAAACTGCACACGACATTTTTGTGCCGTGCGAGTTTGTTTTACATGGAACAATCTGCCAGATTATGTTTTGAACTCAGCAAACTTTCAAGAGAAGCCTTGATGCCTATTTGACCCTTAACCCGTGCTTCGGATAAAACAATACATCTTAACAGCATTCACCTACATTTGTTATCCTACCATTTGAAAACAATTTCTGACCTTGGATATTTACTTGATTCTTGAACTGTCCAGCAAGCAATCTGATCCCATTTTGCTTGTTATATTATTCGTTGTTGTCATATTATTCTGTGGTTTTTTGTATAGCTATATGCTTTTTAGACCATTAAAATTGAATTGAATTTAATTGAGTAAAATGACTCAAGCACATGTGAGCTGCGACGGTGCAAGGTCATGAAGATTTTCTATTTTGTTCGCAGAACGTGCACTCACACTTCAATTTAGTCATGTTTTCGCAGAAACGACACGATATACACGGAACATATTGATTGTGCTTTCAAAACAGCATCTTATTTTTGTGTGTCTGTGTAATTTGTATCGAAATCACAGATCAAGATTACAGATTTATGGAACAAATGTATATACGTGGACGACATGATTTGGATAGGTTATAATTAATTCAAAGTGATTCAAAGTGATTCAAAGTTGTAATGGTCTAAAAAGCATTTAGCTTAACAATAACCATAGAATGGAGTTATGAGGTATATACAATAAAAAATGAACAGAAAATTCATGTAGTGTAAATCGCATCAATGTTTGCGTTGTCTCTCAAGTATTTGTCCAAATTAGCTTTAAAAATATCCAGGTCTGCTGAGTGTGTAACAGTGGAGGGGAGGGTGTTACATGTGAATGTTACACGTACAGCATCCGAATATATTGGACAGTTCAGTCTTGAAGTGGGAATAAGCACTGTAAGTTCATGTTTCCGACTGGCACGGGGTGGCCAGCGTGTGAAAAGTTTGGACAAGGGATGGTTAGGGACGTGCATAATATTCTACATCAGTATCAGGTCAGCTCTTAGTCGAAAACAGCGAAAGTCGAGAAGATTGAGACTCCTCAAACGTTCTTCATATGGTTTAGCAGCTAGTCCGGGTACAAGCTTTGTGGTTCAGTGGTAAATACGCTGCAGAAGATTGATGTTATTCTGAATCCAGGGTGACCAAGCCTGAACAGCGTACTCTATCACTGGTCTCAGATAGGTGTTCGTGATACGGGGCACCGACTGATTGGAGAATCTGCCGAAAATTCGTCTCAATAACGCCAATACTTGTGACGCCTTTTTGTAAGCCGCTTTGCACTGCAGTGTAGTCTTCAGACTTGAACTGGTCCAAACACCCAAATCCTTCTCCTCAGTTGTCCAGACGACTTGGTGGGATCCAAAAGTGTAGTTTTAATTAATATTCTTTCCAATGTTTAACACTTTGCAATTTTGGAA
The DNA here is from genome assembly GCA_013407085.1 of Atriophallophorus winterbourni. Lineage (NCBI taxonomy): Eukaryota > Metazoa > Platyhelminthes > Trematoda > Plagiorchiida > Microphallidae > Atriophallophorus > Atriophallophorus winterbourni. The sequence goes on along the minus strand of JACCGJ010021049.1, from coordinate 13,892 downwards.
GTTGAATTGTAGTTTGTTTCTCAGAGACCAATCGTGCAATGTGCTTTGATCCTTCTGCAAAGTTTCACAGTCATTATTTGTACGTATGTTTCTCCAAAGCTTCATATCGTCTGCAAATAACATAATCTTGCATTTAACACGCTCGGGAATATCGTTTGCGTAGATCAAAAACAAATTTGGTTCGAGGACCGAAACCTGGGGCACTCCGCTCGTAATTTTAAATGATTTCAATAAGGCGCCGTTACTCTGATTTCGGCACTCCTGTCGCGTATATCGTTTTCTAGCCAAGTAAGAAGTTTTTCTGTTATCCGGTGCAATTCAAGTTTCTGGATTGAAATACTATGATTGACGCGGTCGAAAGATTTGACATGTCTAAAAAGCATGCGTGGATGGAGTAACCATTGTCCACACACTCAGTCCAGTCGTTTAAGGTGAGCAAGAGGTTAGATAGACATGAGTGATGTTTCCTGAAACCACGCTGTTCAGTCGCTAGCATTGTATTGTTTTCGAGGTAATGGGTGATGTTTTCCGCTACTAAACTCTCTAGCACTTCAGAAATTACTGGCAACAACGTAACTGGTCTATAGTTCGCAGCGTCAGATCGACTCTCACGCTTGTAGATTGGTGTGATGATGCCAGATTTCCATTCCGCGGGAACGATAATATTTTCGAGCGAAATTTGGAAAACGTGCTGAGCGGACCACACAATGAGGATGCGCATCGTTTAGGGGCTTTAAAGCAGTGATTCCTTCTGTTCCTGGTGACTTTGCGGTATTCGAACGAAGAAGTATGAGCATGACACACTCATTTTTTAATGAGATTTCATTTAGTATTTCTTTGGAGAAGCTGAACGAATGCGGCGTTAGATGCACTGTTTCCTTGGGGCTAAAAACTTTGCAGTTGTAACCTGCACAAACTTCGGCAGCCTCGAACGCAGTCGTAGTTAGACCATTTGGTGTGCGTAGTGCTGAGATTACTGGATTAATTTTTGATGTAGTGTTAACGATCTGGTACGGGACTTTGGGGTTCTGCTTCATCATGGTCAGTAGTCTTGCCTGATGCGACTGCTTATCCTCGGTGATATGAGAGGTGATTATTGAATCTACGGAGCTGGCATAATACAATAGCTCACAAATTTACTCTAACTGTTCCTCACTCGAGCCTTAACTGCAGACGACATTTTTGTGCCGTGCGAGTTTGTTTTACATGGAACAATCTGCCAGATTACGTTTTGAACTCAGCAAACTTTCAAGAGAAGCCTTGATGCCTATTTGACCCTTAACCCGTGCATCGAAAAAAACAATACATCTTAACAGCATTCACCTACATTAGTTATCCTACCATTTGAAAACAATTTCTGCCCTTGGATATTTACTTGATTCTTGAACTGTCCAGCAAGCAATCTGATCCCATTTTGCTTGTTATATTATTCGTTGTTGTCATATTATTCTGTGGTTTTTTGTATAGCTATATGCTTTTTAGACCATTAAAATTGAATTGAATTGAATTGAGTAAAATGACTCAAGCACATGTGAGCTGCCACGTTGCAAGGTCATGAAGATTTTCTATTTTGTTCGCAGAACGTGCACTCACACTTCAATTTAGTCATGTTTTCGCAGAAACGACACGATATACACGGAACATATTGATTGTGCTTTCAAAACAGCATCTTATTTCTGTGTGTCTGTGTAATTTGTATCGAAATCACAGATCAAGATTAAAGATTTATGGTACAAATGTATATACGTGGACGACATGATTTGGATAGGTTATAATTAATTCAAAGTGATTCAAAGTGATTCAAAGTTGTAATGGTCTAAAAAGCATTTAGGTTAACAATAACCATAGAATGAAGTTATGAGGTATATACAATAAAAAATGAACAGAAAATTCATGTAGTGTAAATCGTATCAATGTTTGGGTTGTCTCTCAAGTATTTGTCCAAATTAGCTTTAAAAATATCCAGGTTGGCTAAGTGTGTAACAGTGGAGGGAGGGTGTTCCATGTAAAACTTACACGTACAGCATACGAATATCTTGGACAGTTCAGTCTTGAAGTGGGAATAAGCACTGTAAGTTCATGTTTCCGACTGGCACGGGGTGGCCAGCGTGTGAAAAGTTTGGACAAGGGATGGTTAGGGACGTGCATAATATTCTACATCAGTATCAGGTCAGCTCTTAGTCGAAAACAGCGAAAGTCGAGAAGATTGAGACTCCTCAAACGTTCTTCATATGGTTTAGCAGCTAGTCCGGGTACAAGCTTTGTGGTTCAGTGGTAAATACGCTGCAGAAGATTGATGTTATTCTGAATCCAGGGTGACCAAGCCTGAACAGCGTACTCTATCACTGGTCTCAGATAGGTGTTCGTGATACGGGGCACCGACTGATTGGAGAATCTGCCGAAAATTCGTCTCAATAACGCCAATACTTGTGACGCCTTTTTGTAAGCCGCTTTGCACTGCAGTGTAGTCTTCAGACTTGAACTGGTCCAAACACCCAAATCCTTCTCCTCAGTTGTCCAGACGACTTGGTGGGATCCAAAAGTGTAGTTTTAATTAATATTCTTTCCAATGTTTAACACTTTGCAATTTTGGAAGTTGAATTGTAGTTTGTTTCTCAGAGACCAATCGTGCAATGTGCTTTGATCCTTCTGCAAAGTTTCACAGTCATTATTTGTACGTATGTTTCTCCAAAGCTTCATATCGTCTGCAAATAACATAATCTTGCATTTAACACGCTCGGGAATATCGTTTGCGTAGATCAAAAACAAATTTGGTTCGAGGACCGAAACCTGGGGCACTCCGCTCGTAATTTTAAATGATTTCAATAAGGCGCCGTTACTCTGATTTCGGCACTCCTGTCGCGTATATCGTTTTCTAGCCAAGTAAGAAGTTTTTCTGTTATCCGGTGCAATTCAAGTTTCTGGATTGAAATACTATGATTGACGCGGTCGAAAGATTTGACATGTCTAAAAAGCATGCGTGGATGGAGTAACCATTGTCCACACACTCAGTCCAGTCGTTTAAGGTGAGCAAGAGGTTAGATAGACATGAGTGATGTTTCCTGAAACCACGCTGTTCAGTCGCTAGCATTGTATTGTTTTCGAGGTAATGGGTGATGTTTTCCGCTACTAAACTCTCTAGCACTTCAGAAATTACTGGCAACAACGTAACTGGTCTATAGTTCGCAGCGTCAGATCGACTCTCACGCTTGTAGATTGGTGTGATGATGCCAGATTTCCATTCCGCGGGAACGATAATATTTTCGAGCGAAATTTGGAAAACGTGCTGAGCGGACCACACAATGAGGATGCGCATCGTTTAGGGGCTTTAAAGCAGTGATTCCTTCTGTTCCTGGTGACTTTGCGGTATTCGAACGAAGAAGTATGAGCATGACACACTCATTTTTTAATGAGATTTCATTTAGTATTTCTTTGGAGAAGCTGAACGAATGCGGCGTTAGATGCACTGTTTCCTTGGGGCTAAAAACTTTGCAGTTGTAACCTGCACAAACTTCGGCAGCCTCGAACGCAGTCGTAGTTAGACCATTTGGTGTGCGTAGTGCTGAGATTACTGGATTAATTTTTGATGTAGTGTTAACGATCTGGTACGGGACTTTGGGGTTCTGCTTCATCATGGTCAGTAGTCTTGCCTGATGCGACTGCTTATCCTCGGTGATATGAGAGGTGATTATTGAATCTACGGAGCTGGCATAATACAATAGCTCACAAATTTACTCTAACTGTTCCTCACTCGAGCCTTAACTGCAGACGACATTTTTGTGCCGTGCGAGTTTGTTTTACATGGAACAATCTGCCAGATTACGTTTTGAACTCAGCAAACTTTCAAGAGAAGCCTTGATGCCTATTTGACCCTTAACCCGTGCATCGAAAAAAACAATACATCTTAACAGCATTCACCTACATTAGTTATCCTACCATTTGAAAACAATTTCTGCCCTTGGATATTTACTTGATTCTTGAACTGTCCAGCAAGCAATCTGATCCCATTTTGCTTGTTATATTATTCGTTGTTGTCATATTATTCTGTGGTTTTTTGTATAGCTATATGCTTTTTAGACCATTAAAATTGAATTGAATTGAATTGAGTAAAATGACTCAAGCACATGTGAGCTGCCACGTTGCAAGGTCATGAAGATTTTCTATTTTGTTCGCAGAACGTGCACTCACACTTCAATTTAGTCATGTTTTCGCAGAAACGACACGATATACACGGAACATATTGATTGTGCTTTCAAAACAGCATCTTATTTCTGTGTGTCTGTGTAATTTGTATCGAAATCACAGATCAAGATTAAAGATTTATGGTACAAATGTATATACGTGGACGACATGATTTGGATAGGTTATAATTAATTCAAAGTGATTCAAAGTGATTCAAAGTTGTAATGGTCTAAAAAGCATTCAGCTTAACAATAACCATAGAATGAAGTTATGAGGTATATACAATAAAAAATGAACAGAAAATTCATGTAGTGTAAATCGTATCAATGTTTGGGTTGTCTCTCAAGTATTTGTCCAAATTAGCTTTGAAAATATCCAGGTTGGCTAAGTGTGTAACAGTGGAGGTGAGGGTGTTCCATGTAAAACTTACACGTACAGCATACGAATATCTTGGACAGTTCAGTCTTGAAGTGGGAATAAGCACTGTAAGTTCATGTTCCTGACTGGCACGGGGTGGCCAGCGTGTGAAAAGTTTGGACAAGGGATGGTTAGGGACGTGCATAATATTCTACATCAGTATCAGGTCAGCTCTTAGTCGAAAACAGCGAAAGTCGAGAAGATTGAGACTCCTCAAACGTTCTTCATATGGTTTAGCAGCTAGTCCGGGTACAGACTTCGTGGTTCGGTGGTAAATACGCTGCAGAAGATTGATGTCTTTCTGAATCCAGGGTGACCAAGCCTGAACAGCGTACTATATTTCTGGTCTCATATAGGTGTTCATGATACGGGGCACCGACTGATTGGAGAATCTGCCGAAAATTCGTCTCAATAACGCCAATACTTGTGACGCCTTTTTGTAAGCCGCTTTTCACTGCAGTGTAGTCTTCAGACTTGAACTGGTCCAAACACCCAAATCCTTCTCTTCAGTTGTCCAAACGACTTGGTAGGATCGAAGAGTGTATTTGTAATTAACAATCTTTCCAATGTTTAACACTTTGCACTTTTGGAAATTGATTGGTAGTTTGTTTCTCAGAGACCAATCGTGCAATGTGCTTAGATCTTTCTGCAAAGTTTCACAGTCATTATTTGTACGTATGTTTCTCCAAAGCTTCATATCGTCTGCAAATAACATAATCTGCATTTAACACGCTCGGGAATATCGTTTGCGTAGATCAAAAACAAACTCGGTTCGAGGACCGAAACCTGTGGCACTCCGCTCGTAATTTTAAATGATTTCAATGAGACGCCGTCCACTCTGATTTGGGCACTCCTGTCGCGTATATAGTTTTCTAGCCAAGCAAGACGTTTTTCTGTTATCCAGTGCAATTCAAGTTTCTGGATTGAAATACTATGATTGTCGCGGTCGAAAGCCTTCGACATGTCTGAAATGCATGCGTGGATGGAGTAACCATTGTCCACACACTCAGTCCAGTCGTTTAAGGTGAGCAAGAGTTTAGATAGACATGAGTGCTGTTTCCTGAAACCGTGCTGTTCAGTCGCAAGCATTGTATTGTTTTCGAGGTAATGGGTGATGTTTTCCGCTACTAAACTCTCTAGCACTTTAGAAATTACTGGCAATAACGTAACTGGTCTATAGTTCGCAGCGTCAGATCGACTTCCGCCCTTGTAGATTGGTGTGATGATGCCAGATTTCCATTCCGCGGGAACGATGATATTTTCGAGCGAAATTTGGAATAACGTGCTGAGCGGACCACACAATGGGGATGCGCATCGTTTGAGGATAAAATGAGTGATTCCTTCTGCTCCTGGTGACTTTGCGGTATTCAAACAAAAGAAGTATGAGCATGACACACTCATTGTTTATTGAGATTTCATTTAGTATTTCATTGGAAAAGCCGATCGAATGCGGCGTTAGATGCACTGATTCCTTGGGCTAAAAACGTTGCAGTAGTAACATGCACAACTTCGGCAGCCTCGAACGCAGTCGTAGTTAGACCATTTGGTGTGCGTAGTGCTGAGATTACTGGATTAATTTTTGATGTAGTGTTAACGATCTGGTACAGGACTTTGGGGTTCCGCTTCATCATGGTCAGTAGTCTTGCCTGATGCGATTGCTTATCCTCGGTGATATGAGAGGTGCTGATTTAATCACGGAGCTGGCATAATAAAAGAGCGCGCACATTTACTTTATCTGTCCCTCACTCGAGACAAAACTGCAGACGACATTTTTGTGCCGTGCGAGTTTGTTTTACATGGAACAATCTGCCAGATTACGTTTTGAACTCAGCAAACATTCAAAAGAAGCCTTGATGCCTATTTGACCCTTAACCCGTGCATCGAAGAAAACAATACATCTTAACAGCATTCACCTACATTTGTTATCCTACCATTTGAAAACAATTTCTGCCCTTGGATATTTACTTGATTCTTGAACTGTCCAGTAAGCAATCTGATCCCATTTTGCTTGTTATATTATTCATTGTTGTCATATTATTCTGTGGTTTTTTGTATAGCTATATGCTTTTTAGACCATTAAAATTGAATTGAATTGAATTGAGTAAAATGACTCAAGCACATGTGAGCTGCCACGTTGCAAGGTCATGAAGATTTTCTATTTTGTTCGCAGAACGTGCACTCACACTTCAATTTAGTCATGTTTTCACAGATTCGACACGATATACACGGAACATATTGATTGTGCTTTCAAAACAGCATCTTATTTATGTGTGTCTGTGTAATTTGTATCGAAATCACAGATCAAGATTAAAGATTTATGGTACAAATGTATATACGTGGACGACATGATTTGGATAGGTTATAATTAATTCAAAGTGATTCAAAGTGATTCAAAGTTGTAATGGTCTAAAAAGCATTTAGCTTAACAATAACCATAGAATGAAGTTATGAGGTATATAAAATAAAAAATGAACAGAAAATTCATGACGTGTAAATCGTATCAATGTTTGGGTTGTCTCTCAAGTATTTGTCCAAATTAGCTTTAAAAATATCTAGGTTGGCTAAGTGTGAAACAGTGGAGGGGAGGGTGTTCCATGTAAAACTTACACGTACAGCATACGAATATCTTGGACAGTTCAGTCTTGAAGTGGAAATAAGCACTGTAAGTTCATGTTTCCGACTGGCACGGGGTGGCCAGCGTGTGGAAAGTTTGGACAAGGGATGGTTAGGGACGTGCATAATATTCTACATCAGTATCAGGTCAGCTCTTAGTCGAAAACAGCGAAAGTCGAGAAGATTGAGACTCCTCAAACGTTCTTCATATGGTTTAGCAGCTAGTCCGGGTACAAGCTTTGTGGTTCGGTGGTAAATACGCTGCAGAAGATTGATGTCTTTCTGAATCCAGGGTGACCAAGCCTGAACAGCGTACTCCATCGCTGGTCTCAAATAGGTGTTCATGATACGGGGCACCGACTGATTGGAGAATCTGCCGAAAATTCGTCTCAATAACGCCAATACTTGTGACGCCTTTTTGTAAGCCGCTTTGCACTGCAGTGAAGTCTTCAGACTTGAACTGGTCCAAACACCCAAATCCTTCTCTTCAGTTGTACAAACGACTTGGTAGGATCGAAGATTGTATTTGTAATTAACAATCTTTCCAATGTTTAACACTTTGCACTTTTGGAAATTGATTGGTAGTTTGTTTCTCAGAGACCAATCGTGCAATGTGCTTAGATCTTTCTGCAAAGTTTCACAGTCATTATTTGTACGTATGTTTCTCCAAAGCTTCATATCGTCTGCAAATAACATAATCTTGCATTTAACACGCTCGGAATATCGTTTGCGTAGATCAAAAACAAACTCGGTTCGAGGACCGAAACCTGTGGCACTCCGCTCGTAATTTTAAATGATTTCAATGAGACGCCGTCCACTCTGATTTGGGCACTCCTGTCGCGTATATAGTTTTCTAGCCAAGCAAGACGTTTTTCTGTTATCCAGTGCAATTCAAGTTTCTGGATTGAAATACTATGATTGTCGCGGTCGAAAGCCTTCGACATGTCTGAATTGCATGCGTGGATGGAGTAACCATTGTCCACACACTCAGTCCAGTCGTTTAAGGTGAGCAAGAGTTTAGATAGACATGAGTGCTGTATCCTGAAACCGTGCTGTTCAGTCGCAAGCATTGTATTGTTTTCGAGGTAATGGGTGATGTTTTCCGCTACTAAACTCTCTAGCACTTTAGAAATTACTGGCAACAACGTAACTGGTCTATAGTTCGCAGCGTCAGATCGACTCTCACACTTGTAGATTGGTGTGATGATGCCAGATTTCCATTCCGCGGGAACGATAATATTTTCGAGCGAAATTTGGAATAACGTGCTGAGCGGACCACACAATGGGGATGCGCATCGTTTGAGGATAAAAAAAAGTGATTCCTTCTGCTCCTAGTGACTTTGCGGTATTCAAACAAAGAAGTATGAGCATGACACACTCATTGTTTATTGAGATTTCATTTAGTATTTCATTGGAAAAGCCTATCGAATGCGCCGTTAGATGCACTGATTCCTTGGGGCTAAAAACGTTGCAGTAGTAACATGTACAAACTTCGGCAGCCTCGAACGCAGTCGTAGTTAGACCATTTGGTGTGCGTAGTGCTGAGATTACTGGATTAATTTTTGATGTAGTGTTAACGATCTGGTACAGGACTTTGGGGTTCCGCTTCATCATGGTCAGTAGTCTTGCCTGATGCGACTGCTTATCCTCGGTGATATGAGAGGTGCTGATTTAATCCACGGAGCTGGCATAATAAAAGAGCGCGCACATTTACTTTATCTGTCCCTCACTCGAGACAAAACTGCAGACGACATTTTTTTGCCGTGCGAGTTTGTTTTACATGGAACAATCTGCCAGATTACGTTTTGAACTCAGCAAACTTTCAAGAGAAGCCTTGATGCCTATTTGACCCTTAACCCGTGCATCGAAGAAACCAATACATCTTAACAGCATTCACCTACATTTGTTATCCTACCATTTGAAAACAATTTCTGCCCTTGGATATTTACTTGATTCTTGAACTGTCCAGTAAGCAATCTGATCCCATTTTGCTTGTTATATTATTCGTTGTTGTCATATTATTCTGTGGTTTTTTGTATAGCTATATGCTTTTTAGACCATTAAAATTGAATTGAATTGAATTGAGTAAAATGACTCAAGCACATGTGAGCTGCCACGTTGCAAGGTCATGAAGATTTTCTATTTTGTTCGCAGAACGTGCACTCACACTTCAATTTAGTCATGTTTTCACAGATTCGACACGATATACACGGAACATATTGATTGTGCTTTCAAAACAGCATCTTATTTCTGTGTGTCTGTGTAATTTGTATCGAAATCACAGATCAAGATTAAAGATTTATGGTACAAATGTATATACGTGAACGACATGATTTGGATAGGTTATAATTAATTCAAAGTGATTCAAAGTGATTCAAAGTTGTGATGGTGTTAAAACCATTTCGGTTAACAATAACCATAGAATGAAGTTATGAGGTATATACAATAAAAAATGAACAGAAAATTCATGTAGTGTAAATCGTATCAATGTTTGGGTTGTCTCTCAAGTATTTGTCCAAATTAGCTTTAAAAATATCCAGGTTGGCTAAGTGTGTAACAGTGGAGGGGAGGGTGTTCCATGTAAAACTTACACGTACAGCATACGAATATCTTGGATAGTTCAGTCTTGAAGTGGGAATAAGCACTGTAAGTCCATGTTTCCGACTGGCACGGGGTGGCCAGCGTGTGAAAAGTTTGGACAAGGGATGGTTGGGGACGTGCATAATATTCTACATCAGTATCAGGTCAGCTCTTAGTCGAAAACAGCGAAAGTCGAGAAGATTGAGACTCCTCAAACGTTCTTCATATGGTTTAGCAGCTAGTCCGGGTACAAGCTTTGTGGTTCGGTGGTAAATACGCTGCAGAAGATTGATGTCTTTCTGAATCCAGGGAGACCAAGCCTGAACAGCGTACTCCATCGCTGGTCTCAGATAGGTGTTCATGATACGGGGCACCGACTGATTGGAGAATCTGCCGAAAATTCGTCTCAATAACGCCAATACTTGTGACGCCTTTTTGTAAGCCGCTTTGCACTGCAGTGTAGTCTTCAGACTTGAATTGGTCCAAACACCCAAATCCTTCTCCTCAGTTGTCCAGACGACTTGGTGGGATCCAAAAGTGTAGTTTTAGTTAACATTCTTTCCAATGTTTAACACTTTGCAATTTTGGAAGTTGAATTGTAGTTTGTTTCTCAGAGACCAATCGTGCAATGTGCTTAGATCCTTCTGCAAAGTTTCACAGTCATTATTTGTACGTATGTTTCTCCAAAGCTTCATATCGTCTGCAAATAACATAATCTTGCATTTAAAACGCTGGGGAATATCGTTTGCGTGGATCAAAAACAAATTTGGTTCGAGGACCGAAACCTGGGGCACTCCGCTCGTAATTTTAAATGATTTCAATAAGGCGCCGTTCACTCTGATTTGGGCACTCCTGTTGCGTATATAGTTTTCTAGCCAAGTAAGAATTTTTTTTGTTATCCGTTGCAATTCAAGTTTCTGGATTGAAATACTATGATTGACGTGGTCGAAAGCCTTTGACATGTCTAAAAAGCATGCGTGGATGGAGTAACCATTGTGCACACACTCAGTCTAGTCGTTTAAGGTGAGCAAGAGGTTAGATAGACATAATTGATGTTTCCTGAAACCGTGCTCTTCAGTCGCAAGCTTTGTATTGTTTTCGAAGTAATGGGTGATGTTTTCCGCTACTAAACTCTCTAGCACTTTAGAAATTACTGGCAACAACGTAACTGGTCTATAGTTCGCAGCGTCAGATCGACTCCCGCCCTTGTAGATTGGTGTGATGATGCCAGATTTCTATTCCGCGGAAACGATGATATTTTCGAGCGAAATATGGAATAACGTGCTGAGTGGACCACACAATGAGGATGTGCATCGTTTAGGGGTTTAAAAGCAGTGATTCCTTCTGTTCCTGGTGACTTTGCGGTATTCAAACGAAGAAGTATGAGCATGACACACTCATTGTTTATTGAGATTTCATTTAGTATTTCATTGGAGAAGCTGATCAAATGCGACGTTAGATGCACTGATTCTTGGGGCTGCAAACTTTGCAGTAGTAACCTGCATGTTCTTCGGTAGCCTCGAACGCAGTCGTAGATAGACCATTTTGTGAAGGCATCCACGCTTTTGCGAATTTTTTTTGCTCTGGTTCTAAAGCGCGCTTTTAGGACGAGTTTAGAAGGCATTTACGAGTTAGAAATGATTTCAACGGGAATCCATGAGCACAAACAAGTAGTCACGGGTTGTACTTATCTGTTACTTGCTGTTTGTTGAGGATGCAGCTATTATTGCTCATTTTTAAGAGAACCTGCAGACGCGAATCGACGGTTTTCGTCGTCTTGCCAAGGCTTTGGTTCACAATCAACATGAGCATGAGCAAGACCAATGAGCTCGATCAAGTTATTTTATCACGTCTAATCATCACTTTAAGAAATTGTCTTTTTAAACGAGTATATAACTTTACAGATCTTTTGTTATTCCATTGCAGTTATAATATCGGTAGGCAATAAGATTGATTGTCGTATTGGTTGAAGAGCTGTCATTTTGTAACGATTGAACTCTGGTGTTTGAGATAACTGCAATTTGGTTGAGAACGTCAAATATGATTTAATAGTGTTCGTTCGTACAAAATGTTTCATTTTACGTTAGTGAAACCTGGACGCTACACGCGAGATACAAACGGAGAATGAACGCGTTTCATCTACAAAAATCAGTCGTATCTTGAACATTTAGTGGATGGACAAAGTGATTAATGCTGAAGTGCTATCAAAAGCTGGTTAACAAAGCATGTTCACTATATGACGATAAGCCATGTCGACAGAATGAAAAGTGGCTTTATTTGATTATGTTTATTCTATACGGAGTTGAAGTTAGGAAGTGGACCATCAGGCAGACGTACAAAGACCTTTGACAAAGGGTTATAAAATCTCTTGGAATTGACCTCGCGAGATGAGAAGAACTTGCTCATGACCGCTCACATTGGTGGTATTGTGTTAAGAATATTTGGCAAGCTGGGGAACGCAAATCATGCCGCTGGTGTGCAATTGACGCCCATTGACCGATTTCTGCCATTCATTTGCAAGCGCTGCGGCGGAAATTGTTTCTCCTGAATCGCGCTGTTTACTCGTTCGAAAAGCTGTGGGACATGATAAATGCATGCGATTATGATGTACACACATGGTCAACTTCCGAATGATGCAAGCATAAACAACTGAATCTATTTTTTTTAGTGTGCCATCGCTAAAAACTTTCGCTGATCGACCGCGTTATCCGTGTTTATATAAAGATTTATTCACGTTAGTCCTATACACTGTATTCTGTGTAATCTTTTAAACAATTCAGTTGTGAACAATGTTCATTGACCTTCAAGTCTGCATGCTCAAGCCTTGGGTTAATTTGGGCTTGTGTAAGTTAATTATTACCCGCTACTAAACCGAACGCCAGATTGCGAGGATATCTGACACATCTCTATGTTCATTTCAACTAAACGAGAAAGGCAAAAATCCCAATTATTATCTCAAAATCATGGCATGCGCATATCTGTATAGGAAATAAATAACGTTCATTTTATATTTCGGTTTGTTTTATCAACAATCACATTATATTTAGCTGATATAGTGAGAACCAAATTCACCTGCTGAACAGTCATTGTAAGATCTCAGAATGTGGTTAAAATAATCAGTTTCAGATATGTTGGTAAAATGACAGTTCGTGTAGCTAATATGGATGGATGTGACAGATACTCACGTTAGAATAAGTGCTTTCTATATTTATGTTCGCTACTCAAACTGTCGCATTAAGATAAAAGCACACTTTCTTATCAGATGCGGGACTAGATCTTTCGTAATATGTAATAGCTGTCAACCAAAGCTACACAATTTGCTTGTTACAATTGTCAGTATACTGCGTGGAAACTACGTCTGCAGCGAACATCGTAAATTTTGAATTACCGTCCGATCCTGAAAGGTGTATTCTTAGCGTAAAACCACTGAATCTTGTGATAATGCGTTTTATTTGCTAACTGAAACAAAGATAAACACAGGTACAGAGAGTGTTGGAATTAAACCTCCTAAGCTGTTCGTCTGAATATGTTTAAGTCTGCAAAAATCTCAATTCTGGAACGTTATTCAGTTGGACGTCGAATGATTGATTGGGGATGTAGTTGATTGTGAGCCTTTTGCTATTGTTCAGTTGCAAAGCAGAATTCAGTGTAAAATTAGGATCAGCATCAAAAGTGAACCGTTTATTTATCGGACAGTGATTTTGGGTGTATAAATCACATGATATAATAACGTTCAAGGTGCACGTCTATTTCCGCAATTGTATAATCATCGGGAACCGATTGATTAAACGAGTATCAAATGCTGCGCTTCTGACCCGATGCAACGCAATTGCTCTGTTTTGCGTTCACATCAAACGGCGAAGAATTCATTGGTGCTCCGAAAGATAGACTGACCGCCCATAGAAGCCTTTAATGACCCTCGAAGCCACCACAACATGTGGTCGATGACCAGACGGTCAAGCAACAAGATGTCTATTGATTGTGAAACATCACAGGAAGTTCCTGAAATTGAGTAAAATCTGGCGTTTGAAGGGTGAAATGCTAATGATCAACGATATTAAATGATATTGCAAGGCACAGACGCGCTTCAGATCCTGTGA
>JACCGJ010021048.1:0-23426 GCA_013407085.1 Atriophallophorus winterbourni | reverse complement strand
GACCAAAATTATGGATCCGCTACGTGGACGACACCTTCGCGATTATGAAAAGAACAGAACTGGATGAATCACACCGACTGCTCAATTGTGTATTTACTGGAATCCAATTTACAAAGGAAACTGAAGTTGACGGTTGTTTACCATTTTTGGATGTCCAAGTGAAGCGGACAAGCGACGGAACGTTAGAGACCTGCGTCTACCGGAAAACCACACACACGGATCAAATACTGAACTTTCACAGCAAGCACCAGAACCCTATTCAAACGAGCAGCAACCCACTGCAGTACAGATGAACTGAGAAGAAAAGAAGAAGAATATCTGTTCGAAGTGTTCCAGAAAAATGGATATCCAAGAAGCTTCATACTACGAAACAGGTCCAACCGCCCACAACAAAGAACCCCAGAAGAAAACAGAAGCAGACGCACTCTGCCCTATATTCAACATATCTCCGAAATCGCAGCTCGGGTGCTTCGACCACTTGGATTAGACATCGCGCATAAACCAGCATCAACACTTCGCAACTATTTCAACAACACGAAAGATAAAGTGGCAAAAGAAGAGCAGTCGAATATCGTCTACAAGATTTCATGCAGAGACTGTGAAAAGAACTACGTCGGACAAACGGGTCGCAAACTCAGCACAAGACTACATGAACACCAGTTGGCCGTACGCAGACATGACCGGAATTCACTGATTTCAATACATGTTGATCAATTTGGGCATCAGTTCGACTGGGACCGCACAAGAATATTAGCCAGAGGAAACGACCGACGGGCTCGAGAATTCTTGGAAGCGTGGCACTCAACAACAAATTCAATTAACCAGCATCTCCAACTGGCTGCAACATATGGACCAATGAGAAACCGCTCACGGAGAAGGCATAACATGAACTCGACCAATCCGCGGGAGTGACCGTGAACGGACAGGCAAACAGTATAATAACCAACGAATTCAAACTGCAAGACGCTTCGAAAGAAGTTTTGCTGATGATGTCATCTAGCCTGATGACGAAACGTCCAAGAACAACTACGCAAGCTCGGCGAACACAAGGTGAGCACCATCCACATCCTGAGCTACGAATACTTTCCTCTATTTGCTGAAGCTGCTTTCTTTTTTGCACGCGCTTGCTTGGCACTTTGTCTGGCTCCAGACTTGTGCTTTATGATGATGATAATGACGTTTCTACGGTCGTCCCCCCAGCTTTCACTCTCGAACACGCAGATGACGTAGTTGTTGTATGTACAGTAACCGTAAACTGCCCTTCATATCGCTCTTTGTCTCTAGATTATATTATAACTTGGTCAGAAAAGAGATATCGGCCTTTAAATCCTGAAAGTGTACTGAAGTTGTGTTAACTAATCTCTGCATTGAACGATCTGAAATGTTCTGCAGTAGTCTTTATACAGAGTTAAGTCCACATAACTTACTAGAGAGAATAATGTCAACATTATTTGGGCTCATAATCTCAGTTCTTTATTTTCAATAGTTGGCAGGCTTTCTTTCTACGCCTTTCATTTTCGTTCTATTTGCGTTGTATGTACATGTATGAAAGCACAAGTCTGATCCAGGCAAAGTGCCACACAGCCAGAGTCTGCATTGAGTCTAAACGGGTACTCACTTTATCTTTTCTTATACATTACCTCATTTTGTACTGTTCACGTGCTATATTTCCGACACTTCTTTCACAAGACTTTGTGTTGCTCAAACGTTCTATCAAGATCATTTCACCCGCAATCTCTCTTCCTCATATATTACCAAAATCATTAAACAACATCTTTCATCGACATAACATTTTTATTCTCAATATTTCTTTTCATCCTCTGGAGTTTCACTGCCATTTCTATTTCCTTCTCATATCCGTCTAGGCTTTGGAAACCTGACAGTATCTTAGCCACGTGCAGTCTATTTATACGAAGTTTGTTCTGTTGTTTTAACATTAGCCTTTGCCTGAAATTTAGAAGCTTTCCGAATAAAGCTTTGTCTTTTTTCCATTCGCTTTATAAGTAGAATCAATACAGCAAACTAATGTCACCATTTGTTAAATGCTTGCTTCAACAAATCAGTGTAGTGGGTAATCATGCAAGTCAGCCTGGAATTCCAATTTTTTCTAGTCATTCGGGATTGGGAATACTACAGCGAATTCTCATCTAACGTTATGAACAAGTTTGTTTTCTGCACTCGGTATGGAAAATATTCGAGTCTAAATCTATTCTGCTGTATATTGATATAGATTGCTGTCAAACTTTTTAGTTATTTGTGTATAGTGTTTTTTCATACTGCCTCGTTATGCCTTGCAGCTGCAACCATGGTGGCACTCGAATTCATAACGCAACTTGATAAGCTTCGCTTCGTTGATTCAGTTGGTTTAGATGATTTTGCTGATCGTTGTTCGTACATGCTATCGTTCGCTCTTCTGGTTCTTTGCTTCACCATTGTTACGCTTAAGTCCTACGTGTTCGAACCCTTATCCTGTTACGTGCCGACCACTTTTTCCGGTTCAAATCTGGGATCATACATTAACGCCTTTTGCTGGATTAATGGAACAACTCCAATAAACGTGGATACCGACCGTTTGGATGATCAAGCTTATTGGAACAGTTTAGAAGATCAAAAACTCAGTAAGTTCTGCTCTGTCATATTCTTCTCAATTTACGTTTGGTTAATTTTCTCCAAAGTTCATTTGTGTGGTCATTTTCATATTTTGCATTTTCAACTTTGCATTTGATGCAAAATGTACCGACTCTCATACAATTACCGTCAGAATTCGAACAGGTTTTAATGCAGCTGGATAATATTGAACATTCAGCGTTTTTTAAATTTTTGTCTGCAATAAAACTGCAAACCTTTTAACTATTCTCATTTTTGAGGGTTTCCGAGCCGAATGCATTTTCTCCGTTTTATCATTTGAATTAATGATATGTATCATTCTAAAATTCGAACCGATCATCTTCTCGCCGAAATAAGCGAGGGCAACTTCACCTGCTCTATTCTAGTATGTACTTTTCTCAACCTGTCTTAGATTATCCCAGGGCACATGGTTTAATTATATAAGGCCAACGTACATGTGACAGATGTTGGGCTATCGTTGGCTTGACCTTGTCCTTGAAAAGTACTTTTGCTCGCTTTCTTAGCTCTTGAACAAAATCCCATGATGCATAAAGCTGACGTGATTGGACACTCGTTTACTTTTTACCAAACATCATTGTAGTTAATTGCACTGCGTGACTTTAGGATTTATCACTACGACTCCTCTGTATAAAATGTGAACAGTGGGTGTTGGTTTACTACTGTCATCCGCACAACCATGTTTTAACAGTGGATCGCAACGGCTCAACTGCATTCGACTCGGTACAGACGGTGTCGTTGATAACAAAGACGTTCTGAGGCCTTTTCTAGTCATACTTAATTTTCACTGATTGATTCTCGTCAGATTAGTTCCTCGACATGCGGTGTAAATGTAATGCTGTCCCATCGACGGTGTTGATGAATATATGTATGTATGTATCGTATGGTATGAAAGCACAAGCCTTATCCAGGCAAAGTGCCGCACAGGCACAAACGGGAGGTGGGCTATGTATGTATGTATGTATGTATGTATGAATGAAAGCACAAGCCTGATCCATACAGCGTGCCGCACAAAATGTACGTGGGCACGGATGTGCAATCGTGCAGCATTTATGTGCTGTGCGGCTAACATCGTTCTAAATTGATTGACCAATGGTAGTGAGCTGCATGCTGAAACACGCTGGAGTTTCACTACAATTTCTATTTTTATTTCCCCCTTATATCTGTCTAGGCCTGGGCAACCTGACAGTATCTCAGCCCACGTGCAGTCTCTGACTGTGCGGCACTGCCTGGATCAGGCTTGTGCTTTCAAACATACATACATACATACGTGGGTTATGAATGTGTAGCGGATTACCCGAGCGTTACGTGAATAAGAATTATTTTAAGTGTTAGATTATGAGGTGTGTGTTATTATGTATTAATATATATATAATTATATTTACGTAAAATAAGAGGACACTCAGAATCAACAACAGGCTTACGTAATCCTTGTGTGATCCACTCGGATTATCGCTAACAATATATTTTACCCTTGTTATTTCTTCACCGGGATAATTGCTCGTCGTAGATGATCAAAGAAGTGAATACCGGAAAGAGGAAATGTGCTGGGTCAGTAATCTGAAAACACGTAAATAGTGGTTCGGCACCACGTAGGTGGTCATACGTTCACGCTGTAGGAAGCGCAAGTGTGTGTTCAGTTGATTTAAGCAAAGCGACACACGGAATCATGATGGAAAAAGTTTGTGGAAATAAACTTACTTTTGGAATTCTAAAGGAATTATTTCAAAGGGAAATAATTCCTACATAAATCCCCCCTAGAGCGGTGGCTGTTCATCCATGCTCGACATCCAATCTACGGGGCCGTGTTACAATACGGCCAGTGCGTGTGCACGGGGTG
Organism: Atriophallophorus winterbourni; assembly: GCA_013407085.1. Lineage (NCBI taxonomy): Eukaryota > Metazoa > Platyhelminthes > Trematoda > Plagiorchiida > Microphallidae > Atriophallophorus > Atriophallophorus winterbourni. The sequence continues at coordinate 18,961 of JACCGJ010021048.1, read as the reverse complement.
TCCGTGTCGTCGGTTGTTACCGCTGTCCGTGGATGCAGCGGGATTTCCATCATGGGCTGAGTTGCTAGCATGGACGGGGTGAAATGCTCAAGTCCTCGCGCATCGGCTGCGTATCTGGAGTCAACGAAAAGGGAGACGAGGAAAACGAAATAATGGGGACTGGCTGTGAAGGGATAGCCACAGTCGTAGGGGATCTTCGGTCTGTGTTCGATTCCATGTACGCGGGCTTCAATCGGTCGATGCTGACTGAATCCGGGCGGCCGTTGCGTTCGATAACGAAGTACTTGGCACTGCGGGAGATGTCTTTGAATGGGCCGTCGTATGTTGCTTCGAGGGGCCGTTTTACACGGTCTACCCGCGTGAATACCTAAGGGCACGCCAGAAGGTAATTGTCGACGTGACTGGTATGGGAAGTAACACGGGTAGGCGGAGCACGTATTTCCCTCATTGGGACTCGGAGTCAGGAGACATACGGCACCGTTTCAATATCAATCAGGGGTGTTGAGTCGCTCAGCAGTTCGCCAGGGAGTCGCAGAGTGGTCCCGTAAATCATATCGGCTGATGTGCAACCGATGTCCTCTTTCGCGGTATTGCGGATGCCGAGCAGAACCAGTGGCAGTTTGTCTACCCAGGACGCGCTGGATTCGGTGGCGACGAGCGCAGCCTTCAATTGACGATGGAATCGTTCAACGAGGCTGTTCGCGGGTGGATGGTAAGCCGTCGTCCGAAAATGTTCGCAACCCAGGAGAGGATTTAGTTCTGCGAAGAGGTGGGATGTGAACTGGGCTCCGCGGTCTGTGGTGATCTTGGACGGGACACCGTAATTCGCGATCCAACCGGGGAGAAAGGTGCGAGCTACGGTTTCCGCGCCGATGCTCTCCGAAATAAGTTGTTCGGTAGTATTGTTGATATTGGGGTGGGATCCCTAAACGAAATCTCCCCTACTTCGGTGTAGGCAACCGGGTAGTATCATGCCTACGTTCAACGATGCCGATGACAACGCTTTGTACCCCCTTCTCGCTTTGTACATCTCATTGTTTATGTTGAACGGCACTATATCTGTATCAGATTGTGCAAATATAATAATAATAATTGTTGATATTGAGGAGCAAATCAACCTGCATAGGCTACGCTGGTTGGGTCACGTTTTACGGATGCTGGACCACCGACTTCCAAAACGGATTCTTTTTGCGACGCCACATCCTGATTGGCGTAAATCTCGGGGTGGCCAAACCGTCACATGGCATAGGCAGTTGAAAACCCTTACTAGTAACCTTTCCAAAGTCCGCGCAGCGCGTCTTCCTGGCTGGTGTCCCCGCGATCAGATATCGCAATGGCTAGTTACGCTTCAGGATATGTCCCGAAACCGTGTGGAATGGCGGTCTTGTACTAAGCATCTTCTTGGAGTGTTTGCTTAACCTTGTATGCTGTCAAGCGGAGTGACGAGAAAAGCTTATTATAATGCATGACAGTGAAAGCCGCAAGGAAGCTGCCGTGCTGATGTCGCTCTACTCGTTCACGAAACTTGTTTGAATGTATGTTCCATTCGAGGTGGAGGCACCTCTTCCCAGTTTATTTGTGCTTACTCTTCTATAGAATCCGTAGCTATTTAAGTCCCACTCTTCCCCATCTTTTAGGATTTTACTTTCCTTGGTTGTGTGGCAGTTAAGAATTCGCTACGTGCTACCGGTGTAATGCTGTCTGTGATGATGATGTATGCGTTAGTGGACACGCTTGGGGGCCAACGTGTGAATCTATCAATGCACGTCAAAAGATGAGTGCACCCGCGGGATGAGGGTAACGGTCCAACCAGATCATTATGTACATGCCGGAAACGTCCATCTGGAGGGGGGATTTTTCCGGGGATAGAGCGGGTATAGGGGTGTACCTTACTGCGTTGGCAGGCAAGACACTGTTGTGCCCAACGACGAATGTCTTTCCGCATGCTGTGCCAAATATAGCGGTCTGTGATGAGTTGGTGGTCGAAAATCCGTCGTCTATAATCCTTTGGTACAAAGGGACGTGGATTTCCTGTCGATGTATCACAATGGATACGTACTCGACTGCCAGGTACGGGTAGGAGAGCAAACTTCAGTGACGATTCTGTAATGATTGTTGAGAATTCGGGATCGCCCTCTTGCAGGGGCGATCTCCTCTAAGTCAATCTTCGCGATCTGGAAAATAAATGCGCGAGATAAATCATCTGCCTCGACGTTGCTGGGTCCCTCGATGTACCTCACGGCAGCGGTGAACTGCGCGAGGTAGTCCAAGTGGCGAGTTTCCTGAGGCGAGTAGCGGTCGGCGGTAGCGCTGAAGGCGTGGATCAAGGGCTTATGGTCCGTGTAGATGGTGAATTGACGGCCTTCTAGTATGTGTCGAAAGTGTTTTACTGCGAGGTACATCGCAAGTAGTTCTCGGCTGAAGGTACTATACCTGGTTTGAGCCGGTTGCAGCTTTCGAGAAAAGAAGGAGAGTGGTGCGCACTCGTCGTCAATGACTTGTTGTAGAACGGCACCGACAGCCACTTGAGAAGCGTCTGTTTTGAGCACAAGCTTCACTCTGCTGTCCGTGGAGAGATGAGCCTGCGAAGTGAGCGTGCTGAGGGATGCTTTGACTCATTGGAACGCGGCGATAGCTTCCGTTGTCATGTTGAACTTCTTTGGATTTCCCCGCAAAAGATCAGTTAACGGTCTGCATTTGACCGCGCATTTTGGTATGAATCTGCCGTAGAAGTTAATGAATCCAAGGAATCGACGTAGCTGGCGAAGAGACGTTGGAGTTGGGTAGTCTTCAATCGCCGATATTTTCTGCGGAATGGCAGTGATTCCACGAGAATCGATTGTGTGTCCAAGAATTTCTAGGGCTGGTCGGCCGAATTGGCATTTGGCCGGGTTGATTACGACGTTGTATTCCTGAAGACGTTGAAAAACCAGTCGAAGGTGATCCATATGCTGCTCGTAGCTTTCACTAGCGACAAGAATATCATCGATGTACGTGAAGGTGAATGGTAGACCTCGCATGACTTGATCGATGAAGCGCTGGAAAGTTTGAGCGGCGTTTCTGAGTCCAAACGGCATGCGAAGGAATTCGTACAGACCGAAAGGTGTAGTGACAACAGTCTTCGGAACGCCGACGTCTGCTACTGGGATTTGATGATAGGCGCGCACAAGATCGATTTTGGAAAAAATCTTCTTGTCGCAGGCGCTCAGGGAGAAATCCTGGATGTGAGGTATGGGATACCTGTCAGGCACTGTGAGCTTGTTGAGGCCTCTGTAGTCACCACATGGTCTCCAGTCGCCTGATTTTTTTAAAACCATATGTAAAGGCGATGACCATGGGCTATTAGAGGGTCTAATTATCCCAAGTTGTAGCAGTTGCTCGAACTCCGCTTTGGCAGCGGTGAGCTTGTCAGGAGACAATCGTCGCGGTCTTGCGTTCGTCGGCGGGCCGGTCGTGAGGATGTGGTGTGCAATCCCATGTTGGATGTCTGGCGTGCAGCGCGATGGCTGGCTGATAGCCGGGTAGTCTTGAAGCAGCATTGCAAACTTGTCGTTTGGTAGAGCGAGTTTCAGTCCGATCGAATTGATCGATGTCGCTTTTCCTGTGACGCGTACTGCGGATTTGTTGTCCAACAGTTGTTTGCGCTGAACGTCGACTACTAGCCCGAACTCTGTTAAAAGGTCGGCTCCGATGATCGGCTGACGAACGTCGGCGACGATAAATGTCCAGGGAAGATTTCTGCCCAAACCGAGGTTTGGCAGAAGGAGACGCTGGCCATACGTTTTGATGCGTGTGCCGTTAGCCGCTTGTAGATTGACGCCAGTTGGGTCCATGCGGGTGCTTGCACTATGAGGTGGGATGACACTCACCTCCGCTCCTGTGTCAATTAGGAAACGTAGACCTGTTGGGGAATCATCAATATAGAATAGGCGACTTACGGTGTGGCCAGCTGCAGCCGTCGCGATTACTGGCTGGCCTGCTCTTTTCCCGCCTTAGCGTGACTGGCGTTGGGGAAGGAACAGGGCTGCACACGGTGCCTGGCGTCAGCACCGAACTGTTTATGGTACTTGCAGACACCTGTGTTGACAGCCTGGCGCGAAGCGTTTGCGCGGTTGTTTTGGGGACGACGTTTTTGCTGTTGAGGTTTACGCTGTTGATACGTCGTCTGTATTGACAGTGTAAGACGTTCGATTGCGTCCTCGATTCGAGCGAAACGTTGGTCCGTTGGGGCTTGTGGCGTGTCTTCGGTCACCACATGTACTTGGGCATTGCTTGTTTGACACTCGTGTACCTTGTCGGCGGCGAGTGCTAATTTCTCCAATGATGCTTCGCTTTCTTGTAAGGATACGAAAGACCTCGTGTGAGCAGGCAGGCACTTGATCCATAAGTGCATTAGCACAGCGTCACTGACATTGTTGCCGCCTGCGAGCGTGCGCATATGCCGCAACAGTTGCGAAGGTTTTCGATCGCCCAACTCCGTTACCTGGAGAAGTTGTTGCATGCGAGCTGTGTTGGACGTGCCGAAGCGTTGTAGAATGACAGCCTTCAGTTTGTCGTAGGGATATTCTAACGGTTTCGGATCCAAGACGTCGATCACTTCGGATGCAACCTCCGTAGGAAGGTTGGCGGTGACCTTAGCGAACTTCATGTCTTGTGATTTGATACGATAGCTCTCGAACTGAGCTTCAACCAAAACAAACACTCTCGGGTTTGACATCCCGAAAGGGGGCAATCTGACATTAGAGTTGATGGCGGCGTCGTCGCCGGTAGACATTACGAGTACAAAATGAAGGGAAAAATGTAACGGGCTCACCAGTTTGTAGCGGATAGCTCGAGCGTTACGTAAATAAGAATTATTTTAAGTGTTGGATTATGAAGTGCTGTGAAAATATATATATAGATATATCTATAATATATTATAATCCAACACTTAAAATAATTCTTATTTACGTAACGCTCGAGCTATCCGCTACAAACTGGTGAGCCCGTTACATTTTTTCCCTTCATTTTGTACTCGTAATGTCTACCGGCGACGCCGCCATCAACTCTAATGTCAGATTGCCCCCTTTCGGGATGTCAAACCCGAGAGTGTTTGTTTTGGTTGAAGCTCAGTTCGAGAGCTATCGTATCAAATCACAAGACATGAAGTTCGCTAAGGTCACCGCCAACCTTCCTACGGAGGTTGCATCCGAAGTGATCGACGTCTTGGATCCGAAACCGTTAGAATATCCCTACGACAAACTGAAGGCTGTCATTCTACAACGCTTCGGCACGTCCAACACAGCTCGCATGCAACAACTTCTCCAGGTAACGGAGTTGGGCGATCGAAAACCTTCGCAACTGTTGCGGCATATGCGCACGCTCGCAGGCGGCAACAATGTCAGTGACGCTGTGCTAATGCACTTATGGATCAAGTGCCTGCCTGCTCACACGAGGTCTTTCGTATCCTTACAAGAAAGCGAAGCATCATTGGAGAAATTAGCACTCGCCGTCGACAAGGTACACGAGTGTCAAACAAGCAATGCCCAAGTACATGTGGTGACCGAAGACACGCCACAAGCCCCAACGGACCAACGTTTCGCTCGAATCGAGGACGCAATCGAACGTCTTACACTGTCAATACAGACGACGTATCAACAGCGTAAACCTCAACAGCAAAAACGTCGTCCCCAAAACAACCGCGCAAACGCTTCGCGCCAGGCTGCCAACACAGGTTTCTGCAAGTACCCTAAACAGTTTCGTACTCACGCCAGGCACTGTGTGCAGCCCTATTCCTTCCCCAACGCCTGTCAAGGTACAGCGGGAAAAGAGCGGGCCAGTCAGTAATCGCGACGGCTGCAGCTGGCTACACCATATGTCGCCTTTTCTATATTAATAATTCCCCAACAGGTCTACGTTTCCTGATTGACACAGGAGCGGAGGTGAGTGTCATTCCACCCCAGAGTGCAAGCACCCGCTTGGACCCAACTGGCGTCAACCTGCAAGCGGCAAACGGAACACGTATCAAAATGTATGGCCAGCGTCTTCTTCTGCCAAACCTCGGTTTGGGTAGAAATTTTCCATGGACATTCATCGTCGCCGATGTTCGTCAGCCGATCATTGGAGCCGACGTTCAGCGCAAACAACTGTTGGATAGCAAATCCGCAGTACGAGTCACAGGGAAAACGACATCGATCAATTCGATCGGATGAAACTCGCCCTACCTGACGACAAGTTTGCAACGTTGCTGCAAGATTACCCGGCCATCAGCCAGCCATCTCGCTGCACGCCAGAGATCCGACACGGGACTGCTCACCACATCCTCACGACCGGCCCGCCTACGAACGCAAGACCCCGACGATTGTCCCCTGACAAGCTCACCGCTGCCAAAGCGGAGTTCGAGCAAATTCTACAATTCGGGATTATTCGAACCTCCAATAGCCCATGGTCATCGCCTCTACATTTGGTTTTGAAGAAATCAGGCGCCTGGTGACCATGTGGCGATTACAGAGACCTCAATAAGCTCATAGTGCCTGACAGGTATCCCATACCTCACATCCAGGATTTCTCCCTGAGATTTTTCCAAAATCGATCTTGTTCGCGCCTGCCATCAAATCCCTGTAGCAGACGCCGACGTTCCGAAGACTGCTGTCAAGACACCTTTCGGTCTATACGAGTTCCGTCGCATGCCGTTTAGACTCAGAAACGCCGCTCAAACTTTCCAGCGCTTCATCGACCAAGTCATGCGAAGTCTGCCATTCACCTTCGCCTACATCGATGACATTATTGTCGCTAGTGAAAGCCACGAACAGCATATGGACCATCTTCGACTGGTTTTTCAGCGCCTTCAGGAATATAACGTCGTTATCAACCCGGCAAAATGCCAATTCTGCCGACCAGCCCTAGAATGCCTGGGACATACAATCGATTCTCGTGGAATCACTGCCATTCCGCAGAAAATTTCGGCGATTGAAGACTACCCCACTCCAACGTCTCCTCGCCAGCTTCGTCGATGGCTAGGATTCATAAACTTCTACGGCAGATTCATACCCAACTGCGCGGACAAATGCCGACCGTTAACTGATCTTTTGCGGGGATATCCAAAGAAGTTCACCATGACAACGGATGCTATCGCCGCGTTTCAATCAGTTAAAGCATGCCTCAGCACACTCACTTCGCTGGCTCATCTCTCCACGGAAAGTAGGGTGAAGCTCGTGCTCAAAAAAACGCTTCTCAAGTGGTTGTCGGTGCCGTTCTAAAAAAGTCATTGACGGTGAGTGCGCACCACTCTCCTTCTTTTCACGAAAGCTGCAACCGGCTCAAATCAGGTATATTACCTTCAACCGAGAACCACTTGCGATGTACCTCGCATTAAAACACTTTCGACACATCCTAGAAGGCCGTCAATTCACCATCTACACGGACCATAAGCCCTTGATCCACGCCTTCAGCGCTACCGCCGACCGGTACTCGCCTCAGGAAGCTCGCCACTTGGACTACCTCGCGCAGTTTACCACTGCCGTGAGGTACATCGAGGGACCCAGCAAAGTCGAGGCAGATGCTCTATCACGCGCATCTATTTCCAAGATCGCGAAGATTGACTTAGAGGAGATCGCCCCCCGCAATTGGGCGATCCCGAATTCTCAACAATCACTACAGAATCGTCACTGAAGTTTGCTGTTCATTCCTTCCATCATGCGAAGTAAAATGCTTCATTTGAAACACGGCTCGTTTTATTCTCGCTGTCTAGGCTTGGGCAACCTGACAGTATCCCAGCCCACGTGCAGTCTCTGACTGTGCGGCACTTTGCCTGGATCAGACTTGTGCTTTCGCACACACACTCGCTATTCACCGGAATTGCCTTCGATTGCTGAGAGTTCCATATACTATTTTCCGTTCCGTTTCAGAAACTTTGTTCTTATGTTACCGTTGGATGCTATTGTGCATGAACCAATGTGTTTGTGTCACCGGTTATTGATACATTTCTGGGACACATGCGGAAACGTTTGCAGACACTTAAACGCAGCAGCCATGAATTTACCGTCACTGCTAAATCATCTGCCCATTTTGTACAATGATAACTCGCGTTTCAATCCTTCTGATGCTTCTAATGCTAGTGAACGTTTATTTAAATCGCTTGTTTCTAACGCACAATAATGTGGAAAGTCGACCACACCCAAAGCTGCATCCGTTCACAAATTGTATGAACTCTCTACCAAAAATGTTCGTCTTCAGATGACGAGCTACTCTTCCTTATGCATTCACAGCTGTTGCCAATTTTATGGATCGATCACAGTCCTATCGTTTCCGCATCACTCATTTGATCGATATCTGATTTGTCTGGTCACCACATGCATTATTCGGTCACATTGTGGCACGTGACATGCGGGTCACCGGATGTCCGTCGCTGTCAGTCGCGTGCATGCATGGACTGTCGGTTAGTGACTATATCTGCAAGCGCTGTTGTCAGGTCAACTTTTGTCGGAGTTATTCTATGGTTTTACTTCATGTTTGTGTCGGCTGCTAGCCAGCACGCAGCAATTACCTTCTTTATTACAATCCCATTACTTCACCTATATTTTCGTTGTTAAAAACATGGTCTCCTGTATGATTTCCTTGTCTCGATTCAGATTATTATCAATGGGTGTCTCTGGTGTTGGCGCTACAGGCCATCATGTGTTACGTCCCCCGCTTGATTTGGGAAACGATCACGTTCAATCGTGTTGGCACAAACCTCGGTTTCCTCATCGAATCCGCGCAAGCTGCATCCAAAGAATCCGGGAAAGAACGTGAAAATCGCGTGCAATTCATCTCCAACGTCATGGACACGTTATTGTTCGCGCGACGTGACATGCGTCGACACGACCACTATACCGGTCGCATGGCTATCGTGTCTTCTATTGTTCGAAGCGCGAGAGACTTACTCCCCAGGAAACGCTTGGGCACTGCATTGGCCAGTTACTATTTGATTGTGAAGTTTTTGTATTTATTCAACGCCGTGGGACAATTGTTGATCATGCAACGCTTCCTCGGAGCGGATGGACGCCACCAACTATTTGGACTCAGCATCCTGGGTGACCTGCTCATGGGGCGCCATTGGAACGAGACGAGTATTTTCCCACGTGTTGGATTTTGTCGTGTCCCTATCAAGCTCACAAGCACTCCTGTTCCCAAAGTAACCGTGCAATGCACACTGCCGGTGAACATGCTGAATGAGAAGGTTTACATCTTCCTGTGGTTTTGGTTTGTTTTCGTCGCCACGCTTGAAATCGGCAGCATGTTTGTTTGGCTTTATCGTCTTGCGATTAGACAATCTCGAATGCGTTTGCTTGTGCGTTACATGAAAATTGCGAATGCTTACGATGAGACGACCGAGGCGTTGTTGGCTCGTTTTGAAATGACGTTTCTGCGTTTGGACGGAAGCTTCCTGTTGCAAATGATGCGACTTAATGCAGGAAGTCTTATCACGCAAGAAATTCTTCAAGCAATGTTGAAACGTTACACGCAACAGGAACAATTCGCGTTGGAGCGTCAACGTCGCAAAGAGAAGCGACAACAGCAGGCAGGCGATGTGGTGGATAATGATAAAACCGGACTGTTGGGGTCGGAATCAAGCGACTGCACGGTGACCAAACGCTCGGATCCGGTTTGATCCCTGTGACGGACATTGTTCATTTATCACACCATGTTTTCATTGACAATCTCCCTTACGTCTTACGATCTCAATTTTTGTATAACGTCATCCATGTTTAGTATATCTTCGTTTTTGTTATTCAAAAAACGTCAATTGTCTCAGGGCTATTTTGATTCTGACGCTTCGCCACTTACTACCTATTTACTATACTGCTATTACTGTATGTCAAATATATGTGTCAATTTATGTGCATACTTTTGGCCATATGACGCTTGCTTTCTGCTGTCAATTGTAGTCGATCATTTCCTCGAAGTACTTGGAAGTTTGTCACGATGGACGGGCAGGTTTTAAGTGATCTTGCATGGTCCGCCTATCTATAGATAATGTTTTAGACTACTCATCAGTATAAGATCTTTGGAAATATTCCGAACTTTCGTGCTGCGCGCTTACATCATTGTCACTGTATTGGAGTGCATATACCTAGCAAAATTTTAATCTAACACTATTAGTTGAAGCATCTGATCTCAACCACCGTATTAGCAGTCGTGTTCATTCATGATTTTCTGACTTGCGAGAAGCAATCATCTGGATGTGTTTTCGTTTCAAATCGATGCTGTACGTTGCTTGGTGCAGGGTTCTGCTAATCACCACGTGACTTAATCGGCGAAAGGATATAACTAGTAGCCTTTATGGAAAGGAAATAGTCCATTTTGTATTGGGTCTCTGATACCACGGTGATTAGTTATATTTGAGGATATCTGAAAACCGTTTTCATTAACGGGCTTGCTAAACGCATCTTATTATAAAGCGGAGTGATGCTGTACTCATTCACGCCATTTTCTTGCTGTTTGTATGTGTCAACCGTTGAAGCTTCAATCTAGTTTGATTGCACTTGATCCTTGTAGACACATGCCTTCAAAATGTGCTTTCTTTCATACGCATAATTTTGTTTTGATTCCATGGCAGTCGATTCGTGTTGTCAATGCAACGTCGTTGATAACGACGGTCGATCAGCCTCCAAAGTCCTAGACTAGTAATGTATACTGAATTTACCTAGCTATTTGGTGATCAAACTTCTTTTTATCTCGGGATCGCTTTCCGACTAGGCTGTGGATCGTTAATTTGTCTCAGTGCATCGTGGGAAAATTTTTTCCTAGGAAAAACTTGGACCAGTATATTCATGCAGAAAAGTGAACAACTTACTCGGCCGGTAGACACAGTTTGAACTTATGTGCCACTGTGAGATAAGGCTAGCACGATCAACCTGTTCAATCACGTGCCAACACATGTAGATGGTTAAACTCGGGCTTGAAAAAAACCCATTTGCGTATTTCCACCACACCCCATTAGATAGGTTGTGCATTAATATCAGTCTTTTATTCTATCTATAATAACCCGAAGTTTATTGCTCAGACGGTATACTTCAATAATTTGGGGCATTTCCTGAACTTGCATAAAACCAAGTGAGCTCACAATGTTTGCTAAGGATAAATAGGCGGATCATTCTGCAGGCGTATCAGAACAAACATAATCCGTTGTTGCCTGTCACAAAGTATTGTGTCGGTTCATGGTTGTGTTTACATTACAGGTTCACACTCAATATTGTTCACATATGTTCTAGCTTTTGTTGTTAGCAATACAGCTTTAGCACTCTGTTTTATTGAACCCGGATGTACCTTTAGCGTTTCGGAATGGTACTCTACTTCGAACTATCCTGGGGTTGTAATAACCCTCGCTTCGGCGGTACAAACACAAACAAAACAAAAACCACCTTTCCCGTTGCGCCGAGACTGGACCTTGACGTGGTGCAGCGGCTTGCGTGCCTCGATGATCCATTGAGCTATACTGGGTGATGTCTTCGTGGCATCTTCAGAGTTACTCATACCAGGTTGGTCAATGGTGAGAAGCCAGACAAACACAGTCTCCTTGTCCCTCGCGGACATGGTATACCAGAAGAGGCGTATGACTCCGCAAGGATCACCGGCTCGACTGGTTGGGATGATGTCGGGAGTCCCTGCTTGGTCTCTACCTCGCGAATGGCTTGTGAACCGTACCTACAGTATCCGGCCCCGATAGGTGCGATCCTTAATCTCGCTCCGCTGCCTTGCGGATTAGGCTTTCGGGCAAAAGGCTTGAGGTGGGAGTCCTCAAGATCAACTCCTCTACTTCGGCCTGGGCAACCGGGTAGTATCACGCCCACACCCAAATTGATTGGGTGGCACTTTGTCATTTTTAAATGATTGTTGTCAACATCTATCTCTATATATATTATACCTTAAAATTTAGCTTTATGGTTAACTTCAACGTTATTAAACAGGGCAGCTTAACGTCTGGACAATCCGTGTCAGCAGGCCGGGCTCTGGGGTTGAGCAATGTAGGCTCAACTCTCGTAGAACGAAGAAAACGCAATACAACCGGCCTTGTCGAGTTAGGCTTAGACTTAAAATTAATGACCTGGAATTTTCAGAATCATGAGGTTTTATTGACTCCAGCCGTCTTCCACATTTGCAGTTCAATCAGCGGGTGTTGCTTGCACAGCACTGAACTACTACACATTTGTGCGCTGAATCTAAGGATAATTAGAGTGTTGGTTTTCCCATGTACGGCAACCTGAATAAAAACAATATGGTATGTATCAGATAACTCAAGTGAAATGGATACCCCAGAATACACATCTAGTAAAGGTAGAACCGATAATATTGTTCTTAGTCAGTTAGCGCCGCAAGTTAAAAGGTATGCCAACAGATGAAAACTTACGACTTTTAAGAACAGCTAGAAATAAGGTCCAACAGACTGCAAGACGATGTGCAAATGACTATTGGACTGAAATTAGCCTCAGTATCCAAAAAGCTGCTGATACTGGGAACTTTCACTGTATGTATGATGGGATCAAAAGAGCCATTGGCACAAACAAACTTAAAACAGCTCCCATTAAGTCTGTATCTGGTAACTCGATTGTCGAAAAAACTCAGCAGATGGGTAGAGCACTTCTCCTCTCTCTACTCTAGGAACAGTACGGTTTTACCGTATTTGAAAATGTCGAGCGTTTACCGACCATTGAATATCTAGGTACTCCCTCAACTCTTGATGAGCTCAATAGGGAACTCGACCGCTTAGAGAATGGGAAGACCCCCGGTGACGACGGAATTCCACATGAGCTCATCAAATGCTGTACAACAGCATTATTACAGCCTCTTCACCATTTGCTTCTCCAGTGCTGGCACGAGTGTATCCCACAAGAGATGTGAGACACGAAGATCATCACGCTATTTAAGAATAAAGGAGATAGAGGTGACTGCAACAATTACAGAGGAATCTCCCTACTGAATGTCGTATGCAAATTGTGAGCTAAACTCTTACAGATCTGGCTACAAGTTTTAGCTGACAGAATTTACTCCGAATCTCAATGTGGCTTCCTCAGGGGAAGATCAAACGTTGACATGATCTTATCCGTGAGACAACTTTAAGAAAAGTGTCGGGAACAACGTATACCATTATACGCTGTTTTTATTGACTTAACGAAAGCAGGGAGGGTCTTTTCAAACTGCTTGATCTGACAGGCTGCCCCCCCAGACTGCTTAAACTCGTTATTTCGTTCCACACGGGCATGAAGTGCATTTTAACGGTTTCAGCTCAGAAGCATTTGAAATTCGCCGAGGCGTCAAACAAGGTTGTGTTCTTGCTCCCACGCTGTTCGGCATTTTCTTTGCTCTGCTTCTGAAGCACGCTTTCAGGACGAGGTCAGAAGGCATTTGCCTACACATACCAAGTGATGGCAAGCTTTTCAGCCTGAACCGGTTGAGAGCACAAATCAAGGCACGAAATGTGCTAATCCGTGACCTGCTGTTTGCCGACGATGCAGCCATTATTGCTCACTCCAAAGAGCACCTTCAATCGCTAATGGACTGTTTTTCGTCGTCATGCAAAGACTTTGGGCTAAAAATCAGCATGAGCAAAACCAAAGTCCTTGGTCAGGGGACTGTATCGCCTCCCATCATCACTGTTGCAAACAGTCAGCTTGAATCAGTATATCATTTCACATAACTTGGTTCAACCATTGCGGATAACCTCTCGCTAAACACGGAGATTAATAAGCGGATTTGCAGAGCAGCTGTCATTTTGTCCCGATTGAACTCTCGTGTTTGGGGTAACCGCAAGTTGACTGTAAAGACAACGATGATGGTATACAGCACGTGCGTACAAAATGATTTACTGTATGGCAGTGAAACCTGGACCACCTACACAAGACACGAACGGAAGCTGAATGCTTTCCAACTACGAAGCATTCGTCGTATCTTGAACATACCGTGGATTGACAAAGTGAATAATGGCGAAGTGCTTTCAAAAGCTTGTTTACAGATCATATTCACCCTACTACGACAGCGCGCCTGCGGTGGCTTGGCCACGTCTAAAGAATGGAAAATGGTCGTATTCCGAAAGATTGCAATCAGGAAGTCGCCTTTGCGGTACAAAGACGTTTGCAAAAGACATATGAAAGCTCTTGGCATTGACGCCGCGAGTTGGGAAGAATTTGCTGATGACATTGGATGCATTCTATGCAAGTTCGGGAGGAGCTGATTAAAGCAGATCACACCGCCGACGTGCAACTGACTCCAAACGACCGAGTTTTGCTATCGTTGAAAGCGCACAGGGAGAGTTTGTTCCTCCCAAATCGGACTCTTTAGTCATTCGAAAAGCTGTAGAACATGAAAATTCATGCGATTGTGATGTACGTCCATGGTCGACATCGACCGAAGGAGGCCAACAACATTTACCGTAAACGAAGAACGTCCACCAAGTTCAAACATTTTTAAATATATGACTATGAACAAGTTGCGCTTGTATGCCACTGATGTATAAGGTTGGTACTACCAACATGTTCAATCACGTGCCCAAACACATAAAAATAGGTTTTTAACCCATGAGCATCAACAAAAACTTATTTGCATGCATTTCCATCACACATGTGCATGCATACAAATGAGCTTTTTTGTTCATGATCATGGGTTAAATCTCTATCTACATGAGTGTGTGCCCATGTGCTTCATCAGGTTGGCCGTACCAACTTTATCCAACAGTGGCATACAAGCTCAACTTGTCTACCAGTCTTCCACTGTTTCAAACGCATGCGAATCCTAATCCTACTGTCTCTACATGATTAGTGCCAACAGCACGAAACCGGTCGTGGGGGGTGATGAAAATGCATGCAAAAGAGTTTTAAGTTTCGTTATTTGAACTTCCTTCAAGTGTGGCGCTCTTTATATTACCAGTATATACCAATATAGCTTCCTCAAAGAATCTCAACTTCTTTATCCACGATTGCTTAACTAAATTAATGTCACTAATCAGATAAACAGAAAAAACACAATAAAATATCATATGATATTAAATCAGTTTAACAGACCGGGGCAAAGGCAACATACCACAAATTAACCTGAAAAATCGACGTAATCTACTATAACTGAGAACAAGTAAACCAGCAACTGTGGCAGCTGCCGCAGCCGCGGCGGTTTTGGTTGGGGACAGGGACATGATAGTTGTTCACTAAACAATGGGATCCAATTCAAAGATTCATGTTCATGATTCAAGATTGCACAGCTGCATAAGATGGACCTGAAACGAAAACATAAACATTTCATTGCAGAACCATTGTTTCGTACGCATGAAAAGGTGACTGATGATGTTCTAGTGGAGAAGTGAATTTCAGATTGAAAAGCGGGATGTTAATTAACTGACATAGAATTTCGAGCTGGAAAACCTAGTAGTATTGCGCCTAAAGGAAACGTTGAAAATACAGGTAAAATTACATATTCAATGCTCCAAAACTCTCCGCTTACACTGCTTCAAACAATCTCACACTGCATTTAAATTTTTATAACCGTATTCCGACTTGTAGTCCTATAATAGGTAGCATTGGCAGAGGTGCAGTAGGTTCAGCAATGTCCTCTGCTCTTAATGTCACCATAACATTCTTTCGTCCGCGTGAGCCATTCAGGTTGGCGGCATTCAATGTACGGACGTTGGCACGTAGCGGACAACAGGTAGCCTTGGCCCGTACACTTGATAGCCTCGATACTAATGCATGATGCTTCTCGGAAACGCGCAAGAAAAAATCTGGCTCGGTCACATAGCTGCTTAATCATTCGAGCTTAAACATTTCTTACCATTTACGCCCTGCACGGATGTGCAATTGTGCAGCATTTCTGTGCTGTGCGGCTAACATCGTGCTAAATTGATTGGTTATCGGTTGTGAGCTGCATGCTGAAACACGCTGGAGTCTCACTAACATTTCTATTTCCTCTCACATCTGTCTAGGCCTGGGCTACATGACAGTATCTCAGCCCATGCAGGGTCTTTGACTCTGCGGCACTTTGCCTGGATCAAGCTTGTGCTTTCATACCATACCATACCATACCCATATGCTAATGTGTAGTATTTATGTACTGCGCAGGTGAAACGGTAATAAATCGAGTTACCAACAGTAACGAGTTGCACGCAGAAATGAGCGTGAGTATAACAGTTATTTTTTCTTTTCTTTTATAGCTGCATAGTCCTGGGCAACCTGACAGTATCTTAGCCCACGCGCAGTCTATGACTATGCAGCAATCTGGCTGGATTCACGCTTGTGATTTTATACATCAGACATACTACTCAGGCCAGCAGTGATGACAGTGGCAGTAGATCCGGTCAAGCTGGTATCGGAATCGCTGAGTGACAGAGCTATGGTCGTCCTGTTAGATTGGATCCAAGTAGAAGCCGCCTTTCGGTGGTAAAACTACAGGGGTCGCACACGAATGGCGATATGGCAATAAATAGCACGCCTAATTTGTAAATTCGCCTACGCAACGATTGATTGTAACTATGACCTTTGCAAGTATGAGTTCCATAGAAGATTATAAGAAGTCATTAGATTTGTATCGAGTGGTGACATCGTTACCCTAATTGCAGACATGAGTGCGCGAGTAAGTTGGCTATCTTCAAATGAGCACTGCTTGGAGGGGAAGGGTTGGTCTCGATTGTCATCGAACTGTTAATGGCGAAAGCTTGCGGGTGAAGCACAAACTTCATTTTGCCAGCGCTATCTTCAGTCATTCAAAATGTCACGGTTAAACTTGGAGATTTCCGTCGTCAGCCTCGTTGAATTGAACTTATCACTATTAGCTACTCGTGATAGGGCAGTGTGCGAGATTACTGCGCACAGTAGGGTAGTTGTCCAGAGTCCGATTATGCGTTTGTCTTTGCGAAGCTCATGATGCGATTTTGGCAGCAAATATAGGAAAGTTGAAGGGTAGCCGAATGTTGCCAGGCTTAATGACAGTGAGTTCCAGACCACTTTGAGTTTGTAACTGTCTGATTTTCCCAAGGATAGTATCATCATCATGTATAGCAATTACCGCCGCTGGTTTTTAATAATCAAGTAGTCGACCCTGAAGGTAGCTAAAAAGCGTTTGCTGACCACAGAGCTAATGATAGTCGAGAGCTGTTGAAGAATAGTCGGATGTATATCATCAGGGCCAGCCGACTTTGCTTTATGAAGCTGCAACAGAACAGTGGTGACCATCTCCTGATTAACCTTAACAGAGCTTAACATAGATGCCTTACACACACTAGTTTCTAAAGGGTTACCTAAATAACGCCAATGAACACTGTAGAAGGTATGTAAAGCTTTTACCTGCGCAGTCAACACCGTATAGAAATCAAGCTCCAGTGCACCTATTTATTCTCGTAAAGATTGCATGCATTGAACAAAACCATAAAGAGCTTTTAATCTACCCTTTTCTTTTTGGCTAGTCTGGGATTTCCTCGTGTCTACTGGTTTTACAGCAGCAAAAAAAGTCATAATGTAATAAAAGCTAATTTAAAAGGTCTAACAAGAAGGGTAAACGCTAATTTCTGATCTTGCGGGGGTACTGTCAACTTGGCTCGGTCACAAAGCTGCTTAATCATTCAAGGTTAAACATTTCTTACAATTTACTCCCTGCACGGATGTGCAATTGTGCAGCATTTCTGTGCTGTGCGGCTAACATCGTGCTAAATTGATTGGTTATCGGTAGTGAGCTGCATGCTGAAACACGCTGGAGTCTCACTACCATTTCTATTTCCTTTCTCACATCTGTCTAGGCCTGGGCTACATGACAGTATCTCAGCCCACGCGGGGTCTCTGACTCTGCGGCACTTTGCCTGGATCAAGCTTGTGCTTTCATACCATACCATACTCATATGCTAATGTGTAGTATTTATGTACTGCGCATTTATGTACTGCTCCATCTTGGCAAGAATGTTTCTTGGACATATCGACTGGGAACTGAAAACCTAGCATGGAGCTCGTTTGAAAAAGATCTTGGAGTGTGGATTAGCGGGAACCTGAAGAGCACAGCGCATTGCCAGAACATATATCGACGAGCAAACAGAGTGTTAGGTATGTTTCGAAGAATATTTGGAAGATTCTCTCTGGTAACGTTACCAAGGTTAATGAATGTCTACCTTCGCCCTACGATGGAGTATGCGGTAGAGGTCTGGGCTACTTGGCTGCGAAAAGACATTGCTCTCTTTGATAAAATCTATCATGGAGCAACAAAGTTAGTGATGGGTCTTCGCAATGTTACGTACACCGTCTGGGTATATGCGACTTTACGTCCATAACGTTCGAAACAACATTCTCTCGCTTCTGAGTTTTCTCTACAGCAAAATTCTCAATCCGCATCAAAATGAAACTGGCCCTCAGACCTCAAACTAGTGGAATAAATCACTTTCGCCTAGCGGAAAAGAAGACGGTTCATGTTCAGGAAAGATCAATCTATTTAAAACAATAAAAATGAAAAAGTTTGGAACATCAACAATAGAGATTCTTCGCGCATCTTCGATGGACCTTATCCGTTGATGATCAGTGTTGCCGAAAACATTCTAGACTTTTCCTCGCAATACCAGATCACGTACCGATTACCTGAAAACAACTATGAATACCAAAGTAATGTGTTGCTCACATCCCCATCCCTTACACACCACTACCGGTTTCAGGCTGTTTGCCATCGTCAGGTGGAGACAGTAAGATCAGGTTCGTTGTACGAACCCTATATAACAGTTGGCATACAAGTATAACCTTGTTTACCTTTAATCCACTGTTTCAAGGCTCACTGAACCTGATCTTACTGTCTCCACCTGACGATGGCAAACAGCCTGAAACGGTAGTGGTGTGTAAGGGATGGGGATGTGAGCAACACATTACTTTGGTCATCCATAAGCGCCTCGAGTGCTTGACCAAGAATCACTTCGTGATTCCGTGTCTGAACATCGTGGTTCGTTGTACGAACCCTATATAACAGTTGGCATACAAGTATAACCTTGTTT
>JACCGJ010021047.1:0-14944 GCA_013407085.1 Atriophallophorus winterbourni | reverse complement strand
AAAGGGCCAGGATGGAACTCTTTCGACTACGTTCAGCCCTCACTTGCAGAAAAGCTGAGGTGCTATTGCCCCTCTACAAGGCAATAGTAAGGCCACATTTAGAATACTGTATCCAGGCTTGGAAGACGTATTACCAGAAGGATATAGTGCAGCTAGAAAAGGTACAGAAGCTGGCCACTCGTATGATCGAGGGGTTAGCACACACCAATTATGAAAATCGCCTATTAGCACTAGGACTTTTCTCACTTAGGAGGAGGCAACTTAGGGGTGATCTTATAGAGACTTTAAGGTTGTCAAAGGACTAAGTTGTTTAGAATTCGATGACTTCTTCCGGTTCTCTCCTTTGGTTGGTACACGAGGGCACAGTTTTAAGCTAAGTAAACAGCACACCAGGC
Source organism: Atriophallophorus winterbourni (assembly GCA_013407085.1). NCBI lineage: Eukaryota > Metazoa > Platyhelminthes > Trematoda > Plagiorchiida > Microphallidae > Atriophallophorus > Atriophallophorus winterbourni. The sequence goes on along the minus strand of JACCGJ010021047.1, from coordinate 14,549 downwards.
TCGAATCCAGAACGCACTTCTTTAGCATCCGTATAGTGAACGCGTGAAACGCACTTCCCGCAGAACTAATCTTGGCAACTTCAGTAATTGCGTTCAAACATGGGCTGGACGAACGGTGGCAGGAGCTCTTCCCGGAGCATTACCCTTAAGACTAAATCCCTCATTTTTATGATAAAAAAACACAAAAATATTCGAAAAATATTTTGAAACACAAAAAAGAGTTTCTTTTTCATTTTTTCGCATTTTTGGAAATAAACTGCTGTCCATCGTCTTTTCTTTCGATTGGACATGCAACATGCATAACTCTCTCACCTTTCGGTGATGAGACATCTCCCATCTTCCATTCACAGTTACTCACGCCTGTTACTTACGAATCAATCCTGGTAGTGGTGGGTGTTTTCAAGCACACCTCCGAAAGAATCTGGGCACTCGTTTCGACTTGGTCGACTATCGCCCTGTGATACTGATACTGATACTGATACTAGCAAATAAAAACGGTAAATATACAAATGTTAAGGTCAAACATAAATAAAAAAATTTTTATAACAACCGTAAAAAAATAGTTGGATAACATTTATATAAATGGTAGCTTGTTTAAGACATAGAGTTGATAGAATATCCGAAAAATAAATGATAAAGGTTCATGTTTTTAACGAATACGACAGTAATTGTTAAAATGGGTTAATTACAGTTTGGGTAGGTCTGGACCGCAATGTTTATTCATGTATGATGTTCCAAATGCAACTTCAAACGCAGATAATTGTATAAAGAGTTCACTTTATCGGGTCACGGAGATATGAGTTGCATCGCCCTTTCAAGAATTGCGAGAGTGTATTTTGTTGAATTTCAACAATTCTGAAAAGTAAATTCTCAAGAAAAAAGTTAGATGTCACTTTAATTTTTTTTTTGCTAAAAAATATCAAAAGCCTTTTATGCCGTATAAGTATAAATTATCTATAGTTGTATTAATTAGAAATAGCTTACTTAATTTTTCCGGAGATAAAAAAGAGTTGAGTTGATTTTTGAATTCAGTTTGTGAAGTGCTCAATCTTATATTATTAGGAAGTAAATTCCATAAACGAGAATATTTATAAATAAAGAAATCTTTTCGTATACGATTGTGGATTTTCGGTATACATATTTTGTTTTTGTGTCAAAGATTATATACTTCAGAGTTTTTGAAATCTAATTGTAAATCAATGTCGATCATATCTTTTTTCAATATTCTGTAAAAGAGTATAAGATTTTGTTTTATTCTTCGAAACCATAATGGTTCCAATCCTAGGATCTGACATCTTTCCTTATATGAGTGCTTATCCGAACTGGTGGTAATGGATCGTGTGAAAGAACGTTGGATGCCTTCTAAAGCATAGATATCAGACCGAGTAATGTTACTAGATATAATGTTGCAGTAATCTAATAAAGGTAGTGTATGTAACTTGTAAAGTTCCAGCTTGCACTGGGGCAGAGAGATGTATCTATGAAGTAAACCTATATTCTTTTTTGTTTTAGAAATTAAGTAACAAATTTGTTCATGAAATGTAAGTGATCCAGAATATCGATAACCTAAATCACGTACACATTGTGCTGGTTGTAGTGGTGTATTATTTAGGATGATCGAATCTTTCGGTATGATACAGTTGAAATTTATGAAAGTTGATTTATTGGTGGAGAACTCAAGACCGTTTCGAATACTCCATTGAAGTAGAGCATCCAGGTCTCGGTTCAATTTTGATATAAAGTCGTTAGTCTGGTTAGATGGAAAGGATATGGCGACTTTTATATCATCTGCAAACAAAAAGATCTTACAGTGTGTTATGACAGATAGTATATCGTTGATAAATATCGAGAAGAGTAGTGGACCTAGCACGCTTCCTTGTATGACTCCGCTTGGAATTGGCAAAGTTCTAGAACGGTAGCCATTTATATCTACCGAAAAAGTTCGACCAGTAAGAAAAGATTTGAACCACGAAAGTAGGTTTCCAGTAATACCTACAGCAGATAATTTTGCGAGGAGTAGATTATGCGGGACCCTGTCGAAGGCTTTCATAATATCAATGAATACAACTATGACTCCAAGGTTTGAATCTAGTGATTGTGTCACGTAATTCAAAAATTCAAGTTGACAAGTGACGCAAGATTTTCTGTTGAGAAATCCGTGCTGGTTTGATATGAAATAGTCTGGTGTCAAGTATGCTAGGGTGGCCTGTCTGACAAGCTTCTCAAATATTCTAGCTAGAAGTGGTGTGTGATTAATGGGTCGATAATTGGTAACTGTATGTAGTGATCCGGACTTATGTCGCGGAATGACAACGGAATGCTTCCATTCTAAGGGGAAAGTTCCTGATTTGATAGACGTATTAAAGAGATTGAGTAGTAATAAAAAGAAGTCTTCAGATCCAATTTTGCATATTGCTGGTACGAAACCTGTTTCATCAGGTTTGTAAGAGATTGTAACTTGATTACAAACTTTACGTATGTCAGAGGTATTAATTGTAATTGTTTCTAAAGTATTGCATGTAGGGTGTATGATTACCTCTGGATAAGAGTTGTTATTATATGAAGCATTGAAAAATAAAAGAAATTCTTCGCAAATAGCAGAAGGCTCAGTTATTACTGTGCAATTATTACCATGTTGATCCTGTTTAATGATGTAGTTTATCTTATCTGAATTTTCCGATGCCCTAGCGTTCATTAATTTAGATAATGCTTTCTGTTTTTCACTAGACTTGAGGGCTGTAGACTCGTCAGAAATCAGTTTATGGTTCATAATTTGTACTAGTTTGTCAGATAGTTCATACGCGTGCAAAAGGGAAGATATGTCATGCTTATTACGAGCATATGATGTCAAATAAGCAATGCGTTTTTCTAACTTATGAGCTCTACTCGGTTTAGAGTGTCTAGCATGTCTGGTGGTAGATTTCTGTAGTAAGTCACCTAGTTTATTATGAAAGATTTTTGAGGTTACATTAAAATTGTCAGAAAGGAAAAATTCAGTCCAATCTTCGTTTCTAACGAGGTTTTTAAAGATTTTCCAATCTATGTGAGTAATTATATGTGGCTTTTTAACACTAGTTATTATGCTATTGCAACTCAATTCAAAAGATATAATGTTATGATCTCCATTGAAAAATGACGGAGATACCGTCAGGTTCGAAGGTGTGATATTCAAAGTAAAGACAAGGTCAAGGATATTTTTATTGCGCGTTGGTTTATCAACAAATTGTGTAAAACCTAATAGTTTGATGGTATCCGAAAAAGAATTAAGATTTGTGTCGTTGCATTCTATCTGGTTGAGTGAAGGCATGTTGAAATCTCCTGCAATTAATTTATAGCGGCAGGGGTGGATAGAGGCTTCTATGAAACAATCAGTCAAGCGTTGAAGCGTTGAAGAAATAGTAGCTGGTGGATAGTAGATGCATCCAAGTAAAAGATCAAAGGCCGGTAGTGCCAGCCAGATAGAATCTTCGATATGACTAAATACGGATGAAATGATGATGTTAGCTTGGAGGTTAGAGTGAACATAAACAAGGCAACCTCCTCCACGTTTTGAAACGCGGTCTTTTCTAAAAATGTGATAGTTTGGAATCAGAAGTTCACAGTCTGATTGCTCCTTTTTTGTCCAAGATTCAGTTATAAGAATAATATCAGCGGGATTAGAGAGAAGATATGAACGTAAAGCTAATATCTTGTTAGTTATGGATCGAGCATTGATAAGAATAAATCTGAGAGATGAGGGGCTATGATCAGAAAATGGCTTATTATGTATTTGATTATTATGTGAGGCATCTTGGTTTAGGTTAAAAGCCTTTGTGGAGGGATTTGAAAATTTCTCATATTTGAATAAGGGAACATAGTAGAGTGAGTGTTAAATGTGTTAAAATATGGTAAATTGGTGTCGGGGGGACAGCTTATATGGTTAAAAAGTGCTGTGATGGGTTGTAATAATTCGAAAATGGGCTCGGGTATTGCGGACTTGGTCGATGGAATTGCCATGCCAAGTTCCGATCTAATGGATAAGGCATTATACGACAATTAAAGTTCCGAGTATTTCTATTGTCAAAAGTTGAAGAATTCCTGAAAGGAGGTGGTGCAGGTAATAACGCACTAGTTTGTCGAAACTTCGGTAAGATGGTTCTTTTCCTCAAGTGAGGGGATGTAATAATTTTAGTTGGAATTTTAGGTGAAATAATAGGTTGTGTTGAATTATTCACAGAAGAAGGTGAAGTTGGAGGCGCATTCAACTCTTGTGGCACCTCATCCAATTCCATCGTTTCTTTTCCATTGTTGGAAGATTCGGTGGAATGTGGAGTAGTAACGGTACGCTTATGGAACCTAGTTCTCCGTTGCATTGGCGTTAGATCAGGTTTAAATAATACATTTTTAAATCTTGGAATCGATTTTAAAACATCCTTATGGGCTAAAATATGTGATGCCATGCATTTGTCGCTAAGTTCCAATAGAATTGGGCAAGACCTCGTAGGCTTAAATTTTCTCAAGCGTTTTAGCGAAGCGCAGTCAAATGGGAAGCCATATGATGAACAGATAGCAGTTTTTAAATCTTGTAAAGGATATCTATCGTCTACATTAAACAGAATAACATTTTTAGATCTTGAGTCTCTTTGACAAATTTCAGTAACAATTGATTCAACGAACTTATTAGTTCGTTGAAGTATATCCTTGTCTATATTTGAATTATCATCCAAGAGGATAGTCAATGGTTGTAATGTCTTGCAAACCTGTGTAACGAAAGAGTTGTTTCTTCGAATTTCATTCAATTCGGATTCTAACTTCCGTAATTTATTCAAAATAACGGAAGTGTTCTGATCTAAGGATACGGAGCATTTGTTGGTCTTGGGGATTTTACGAATATTAATTCGTTTCGTGATAGGTGTTTTAGTATACATATTTCAAATAGTATAAATATAATAATAATCAAAAGAGTAGGAGATATAAAATAAACGTTTTCGTAATTATGAAATATTTGGCAATCACGTATGTAGCGATTGAGGTAACGTTGCAGTTTACCCCAAGCACAATGATAGCACACGCCAAGCGAGAACTCCGAAAGGTGGAATAAAAAGGTGTATGGGATGAGGCACGCGGTACAATAGATTGTCGTAGACAAGTCCTGTGGTTGATGCGCAGCTGGGTCGCTGGATGATTGTTCACAGGTCCTTGTGTGATGCGCAGCCGGTTGGCTGGAAGACGATGGCCGCGTAGCAGCAGCTAGCGGCGGCCAAAGAAGAAAAGAACTCCGACGAGCGCGGGTTAGAGTCCGACAAAACAAAGGGATTGAGAATCAGTATAATATAAAATAGAATAACCAATATTATCATTCTTATTCACAATAGGAACGTAGAAAGAGTTTGACATCCTTTTCTACGTGTTGTGCGATATGAAAGGAAACGATAATATTGGCGCAAAATACGAAAGATACATAAGAAATGACGCTTCGTTACACGTACCGTTTTCAAACCAAGCGCGACCTTGATATTATTATTCGTACAGAAACGTACGGACTAATGTTCAATGATACGAACAGTATAATTGCCGTCAGCTCTATCAAAATATTCGGTTACGAAGTGCCCAAAAGTATTATCAAGCTGGACCAAGACCACCTGGCCCTTCTAAGAGCATCACCACCAACAGTCGATCTTAAATCTCAACAACGAGCAGTTGGCATGTTTGCCTATTACTCCTATTGGATACCCCGTTTTTCAGCGTTCCGCCTCCTTTATGTATGACAATAAACAGCGTGGTGAAACTAAAAACGACAAGATTCGACGTTGGTGTTTAGAGCAGTCACAGTACCAATATGATGTGATTTACCGACCAAGCCGACGGCCGGGAACGGCAGTAGGAATCGTCATCATCATTATGAGGCAAAAGTGTGGAGCAGACAAAGTGCCAAGCATTATGAACCAAGAAAAGTAGATAAGTAAGCGCGCGAAAAAGGCAAAGCAGGCAAGCGGAATATACAAAAGCAAATGCGCAAAAAGCAGCTTGTTTTGTAGTTTCACTGCATGCGATTTTGTGTTTTGTTATTATGTTTTTTCCATCAAATAATACAGGATTAAAAATTATGACACACAATAAAATACACTGCCGCCACTGACTTCCGTTTGCAGCTATATCTCGTAAGTTTTGGACCTCACCCAGGCAAACGAATACGCCCAACTGAGCCTAGCGCTACGGTGAGTTTCTTCATTCAAACGCGCCACGCCATTAACTGGCCACCCGATCGTTTCTCTCAGCTCTTGCCAGGCTCTGCGAATAAGGCGCGGTATGGTAAACGGTGAAGAGGCATTTTTAAAACATTTCCGAACCATCACAAACGAGCAAGCATCAACATTCCTCTCAGTCCGTGGCCACTCGGTCCTCACACCTACTTGCAGACATCTATATTTGTGACGCGATGCTGCCACCGAATGCGAGCACTCATACACAGGCAACATGTGTCAAAAACAGAAAGCCGACGAACACCTTCCGCTCTGATAGACCAGATTTTGCAGCCATACAGTAGTGTAACACGCACCGCTGCGTTGTACACCCGGCCTTTAGTATGGAGTGAAACATCGCGTCGACGCCACAAGTGGCGAAAGTTAGCAAACGCTACACTCGCTTTGCGAACACGTTGTGAGTTCTCGTCTTCGACACAACCGCCAGCAGAGATACAATTGCCAAGGTAAACAAAGCTGTCGACCAATTCAAGATTAACATCGCACACAGTTAGGTTTTGTAGAGATCCGCTCCTATCCTGGGTAAGTGTTTTACACTTGTTAGGCGCAAAGCACATGCCATACCTCGAAGCTTCAAGTTCCAGGTGGTCCAGGGCTTTTTGCATTATGAGGGTCATCTCCGCATACTCTAGATCGATAGCTCACTCGCACGGCAAAAGTTCAACACCTGCGACTACCAGACCAGCTAAAGCTTTCCTTATGACATCGTCGATCTCGAAGTTAAAAAGGAACGGTGAGATAGGGCAGCACTGTCGCACCTTGTTGGGGATAATGAACGGGGACGACGATTGCCCGTACGCCCGAACCCTGACCGAAGTTTGGCTTTCGAGATCAAAACATACTTCTCGGGCACTCCAAGTCTCAGCAGACAGTTCCAAAGACTTTCGCGATCGATTGAATCGAATGCCACTCGGATGTCAAAGAATACCACGATAGTTGGTCTACGAAATGCTTGGCATGCATAGATAGGGATAGCGCAGAGATAATTCTGTTTCCAGAAGTCTTCCAATCTTGGTATGCGTCTCTTATAAAGCCTTTTTAATATAGTATGTCAATGTGCTAATATCTGCAGCATGTATGAAATCACAAGCCTAAAACCAGACAAAGTATCACACCGACAGAGACTATGCATGGGCTAGGATACTGACAGGGTGCCCAAGGCTGGACAGATAAATGAGGAAACGGCAGTGAGATACCAGCTTATCTCCGTATACATCTCAGTGCCATTGGTAAATCAATTTACAACGGTATTAGCTACACAGCACACGGATGTGCAATGGTACAGCACTTCTGGCTGTGCGGCTAACATCGTGCTAAATTGATTGTCCACCGGTAGTAAGCTGCATACTGAAATACGCTGTAGTCTCACTCATATTTTAATCTATATTTTGTTTCTCATATCTGTTTAGGCCTGGGCAACCTGACAGTATCTTAGCCCACGTGCAGTCTATGACTGTGCGGCACTTTGCCTGGATCAGGCTTGTGCTTTTATACATACATACACAGCACAAGTTCTGCACAATTGCACATCCGCGGTAGAAGAAAAGCAATCACAATTAAAAGCGCCCGGCGCAGAGCAACTCAAATGGTGAAAGATTGGCACACAGACTATCACCAAAACGATATCATCGCGTCATTTACCACATTTTTCTTGACAAAAGCCGAGGGAATTAGACTGATGTTAAGATCGTCAATGACCTATCCGGAATAATGAAATCCACTGGTAGAAGTAACCGTGGAAGCGACAACTAAATCGACTTACCAATATCCGCAAGCGTGGCAAGATTCCAAGCATACTTTAAAATTCTCCTTGAAACTCACTCAAATAACATTCGGCCTCATTTTATAAAATTCGTTTACCACCCGAGCGGATTGCGCTGGTAACCACATTTTGACAAGTCAGAGACCCAATGACCATGAGGTCTCTGGTCGTGCCAGAGGGAAGAATTTTCGCAATTAGCACAGAGTGTGATAAATTATTTGATAAATCCAGTCCATTATTCCACCACACCCACCGCGGTGGCCAAAACTTTCCGCGCCGTGTTCTTCAAGCTTCTATCAAACCATTGTACCCAGAAACCACACATATAATTTCAATAAGTACTTTTTTTAAGAAGACAGCAGCTTTATTCGATAATTTTCGAAATTCCAGCTTCATATTAATACTTAATACAAACGGTACAGAAATGCTTGAAGAGAACATTGTGACAAATCGATTAACGCTAATCAAGTTCGATGACCAAATGAACCACATTGATCATTTGATTGCGACTGATAAGTACCAGTCGGAACATATCGATAATTTACTCATAAAGACAGATGAAGTTGGTTATACTCCATAAATCGCCTATAGATTAATTCAGCATGATAAAGTTTCTTGATTTTAATACATAGCCTTTGATAGTCTGACCAAAAATGAAAAAATCGAAAAACTGCAATTACATAATATCAACTTTTCACTCTATATAAATTCCTCTATAGAAAACTTATCATTGTCTCAGCTACAAAAACCAATGTAGACAAAGGAGTGCCTGGATAACTCGACGTGTTATCGCCTATCGCTTAGGCATAGGATATCGAAAGACAAAAATGACGGACGCTCACAAGGAGCATTTTGCAAACAGAAATTATGGAAGCTCGATTGTCTACTAACATTAGTGAGCCTACCTAAATGACGAATCATCGCATACGACGAGGATATCAAAAAAATTAAATTTGGCAGTGGTCGGCGATCCTTTGAAACTTTCAACCTACATAAATTCTGGACGGTAGATTGGCTTATCAGCCATTACAGTTCTGTGCCAACTGAACTGAAGAAAATACGTTGTAGTATTGATTAATAATAATAATAATAATTCCAGTCACAATTCCTGGCTCTAAATTCATTTCGGGCCATAGTATTTTTAGTTTGATTTAATACAATACAATTCTATTCTTCGTAAATTCAGTCTTACTACTAATATTTTCTTTCGTAGATTTTCATATGTATTTCGCTGAAATATTAAAAAGCCCAAACATCGTGGCAGGTTACAGAAAAAACGACACACATCTAAAGTAACTTTAATAAGAAGCTACCACAATAAAATCTATCTGTTCATTCATATAGCTTAACAACTTAAAAATGAATTCCAAAGGCGTCAACTGCTTAACACTACCTACAAAATTGATTTCAGCGCGGGGAGTTAAGTTCAAGTTCAAGTTCGAGTTCATTCAAGTTGTCGAGTTTGTACAAATCTAATTTTTACTTAACAATTTTTCTGGTAAAAATCTATTGTACAGTTTTTGATATCTTCAGTTCAATTTGTTCTGACAATATCGGTTCGTTCAGACGATCGATAGTACTATTGATTTTTCAATTTCTGTTAACGTTATCACTCAGATTCCATCGATTTTTTGTCCGATAACTTAGTGAACACAATTCTTCTGTTGAATACAATTTTGTACATAATCAACTTATCACTTAACACAATATACTTCTGTTGTGTGCGTTACCCGCGTTCTTCGTTGATCTGGGCTTTGGGAATTCCGTCTCGGGAACGTAACATTGCGAGTAGAAATATTGAAGTCATTACAAGAACAAGGAATATCCAAAGGAGGATTGCGGATTATATGTACGTGGATCGAAAGAACTGTTAGTGAGTCAGATTGCTTATTTTGGTATTGCGAGTTTTGTATACTAACTTGACTGGTCCACTACATATTTTTGGTGAGCCCGAGTTTTTTTTCGCACATTCTCCCCATATTTTGATATTTTCAGTCTAATTCTTTGCAATGACTTCTAATAACTTCAGCGACACAGCCCACCGCTCTGATATTTTCAATTTTACCCTTCCACCTTTCGGTACGCACAACCCTCGTCTATGGTTCGCTCAAGCTGAAGCTATTTTCGAATTTAGACGCATTACTAAACAGGAGAGTATGTACAACTGTGTTGTTGCACACTTACCCACCGAGGCCGCTACAGAGGTCGCCGATATTATTTATGATAAACCAAAATCCGACCCGTATAACACACTGAAAAATGCGTTGATCAACAGAACAGCCGCATCAGATGAGCAAAATTTGCGTACACTGTTAGCAGGAGTAGAGATTGGTGACAAAAACCCTTCTCAGCTCTTACGACATATGATGCAACTTCAAGGGAAACAACCCCTGAATGAGTCTGTTTTACGTGAACTATGGTTTCAAAACTTACCTGTAGATTTAAGAGAATCTCTTCCTGTTCTCGAGAAAGATATACCTCTACAGAAGCTAGCAGAAACCGCAGACCAAGTTCATTCGGTGTACAGAGCCAAGTCACCATCTACCCTACAAGAAGTCACATTAAAGCCCGTGGTGGAAACTGAAGTACAAGAGCTTAAACAACAAGTCGCTGAATTGACCTCACAGATTTCAGCCCTAACAAAGATGTTCAACGATCGACCATCAAGACTTAGCCGCAGCCGAACGCGCACTTCAAACAGAAGTTCATCCCGAGACCGCTACAAACGCGAGTACAGCCTATGTCATTATCACCGACGATTCGGCTCAAAGGCTAGAAAGTGCTTGCCATTCTGTAAACTTCACAAACCAGGGAAACTTCAACACCAGGCAGTAACAGCGACGACTTCACCTGGCAACAACATTAGTCGCCTATTTTATGTCACTGATTGTTCGAATAAATTGCGTTTTCTCATTGATACGGGTGCTGAGATAAGTGTTATCCCGCCCACACCACAGGAACGCAAGAACAAAACCTCATTGACATTAAAGGCGGCAAACGGTACGCAGATCACCACGTTCGGCCAACGTTCACTAACTTTAAACCTAGGCCTCAGACGTGACTTCCGTTGGATCTTTACCGTTGCAGACGTACGAAGCGCTATATTAGGTGCAGATTTCCTTGCACACTTTAACTTGTCCGTCGATTTGAAGTCCCGTAAACTTATCGACAACCTGACAGAGTTAAAAACCCTAGGAAAACCATGCCGTTCTGCGATACAGTCTATTCGCGTATTACCACCGAATATTCCAGAACAATATAGCAGCTTATTGTCCGTGTTCCCGGAAGTTTTCCGCCCAAAATCACCGAATAATGCGATTAAACACGACGTTAGACACCATATCGAAACACGCGGTCCCCCAGTCTTCACTCGACCAACACGGTTAGCACCAGACAAATTGGCCATTGCTAAACGAGAGTTCGAGCATATGATGGAATTGGGCATCATACGTCCATCAAAATCATCATGGGCCTCACCTCTCCACATGGTTGAAAAGAAGCAACATGGTGCATGGCGCCCTTGTGGTGATTATAGAGCACTGAACAAAATTACTGTTCCAGATAGGTATCCTATACCACACATCCACGACTTTGCCTTGGCACTTGAAGGAAAGACCATCTTTTCCAAACTTGACTTGGTGCGTGACCACAACCAGATACCAGTGGAACCAGAAGACGTGCCCAAAACAGCCATAACCACACCATTCGAACTTTTCGAATTCGTTCGAATGCCATTCGGTCTGCGCAATGCAGCACAGACATTTCAACGGTTCATGGATCAAGTTTTCTTGGGTCTCGATTTCGTCTCCGTTTACATCGTGACGTACTCATCGCTAGTAAATCGCCCACTGAACACGCTGAACATTTACATCGCGTCTTTTCACAACTGTCGAAGTACGGCATAGTCGTTAACCCCGATAAATGTGTATTTGGCGTCGAATCACTTGAAATTCTTGGACATCAAGTAGATTCCAAAGGTATCAGGCCATTAGAGCAAAAGGTTTCCGCCATAACAGACTACCCATTACCCGAATCAATACGACAACTCCGTCGTTTTCTTGGTCTTGTGAATTACTACCGTCGATTTATTCCTCACTGTGCCGAGCTAATTCAACCATTGACGGATTTACTCCGCAACAACAAACGCTCGTTAAATTTGACGGACTCAGCTAAAACTGCTTTTGAACTCATTAAAAATGCGCTTAGCGAGGCAACGTTGCTGAACCACTTAGCGTCTAATCCTAATACCAAACTATTTTTATCCACGGATGCGTCTAACGAAGCGATTGGTGCAACTTTGCAATATAGTCGCAATGGAGAACTGTGCCCATTATCGTTTTTCTCAAAGAGACTGCAACCAGCTCAGGTTCGCTACAGTACGTTTGGCAGAGAATTGCTTGCAATCCATTATGCCATCCGTCATTTCCGCCATTTACTTGAAGGGCGAGAATTCACGGTTTTAACTGATCATAAACCGCTCTGTTACGCCCTGCTTTCAAACACTGACCGCTATTCAGCTCGAGAAATTCGACAACTGGACTTCATTGCACAGTTTACCACCGATATCCGACATGTCTCAGGCCAAGATAACGTTGTCGCCGACGCCCTATCCCGTGGTCACCTTAATGCTATTACCAGCGACGTCCAATCACTAAAAATCGCAGAAGCTCAGCTTACCGACCAGGAGTTACCACAAATTCGGAAATCTTCATCGTTGACGCTAACCGAGATCCCAATTCCTGACTCCTCCATGTCTATTACATGCGATCTATCCACAGGCACCCCTAGACCTTTTGTACCAGCAACATTACGTCGTGAAATATTCCACCAAATGCACGATCTCTCACATCCTAGTATTCGCGCTACTAGAAAGTTAATCTCTGACCGTTTCGTGTGGCCAAAAATGAATCACGACATTTCAATTTGGTCGCGTTCATGCATTCATTGTCAACGTGCGAAAGTTCACCGTCACACTATATCACCTTATGATACTTTTACAGCACCAGAAGAAAGATTCAGCCATATTCATCTCGATTTAGTTGGACCACTGCCATCCTCACGTAATCATTCTTACATCTTAACATGTGTTGACAGATTTACGCGGTGGCCTGTCGCAAGGGCCTTGAAAGACATTGAAGCAAAGACGGTTGCCGAAGCATTAATCGAATCTTGGATATCACAATTCGGCGTTCCTTCAGTCATTACAACTGACCGTGGTTCTCAATTCCAATCAGCACTCTTTCGAGAGTTAAACCAACTGCTGGGCACCGACCACATTCGCACCACAGCCTATCACCCTTGCGCGAATGGTCTAGTCGAGCGCTTTCACCGACAACTGAAAGCTGCCCTCATTGCTCACGGGAATACACAAAATTGGTCAGTCTCATTACCGCTTGTCATGTTAGGATTACGAACGGCAGTGAAAGAAGATCTCGGGTGTTCAACAGCAGAACTAGTTTATGGCACAACACTGCGGTTACCGGGTGGAATGATCAGTGACCCTCGTGAACACGACTACACACCAACAAGTCAGTATATCGAAGATCTTAAGCGCCATATGCGGACATTGCGTTATCAACAGCCAAGAATATCGCATCGCGATAAGCAAGTGCATGAAGACCTCCAATCATGCGAGTTTGTCTTCGTGAGGGTCGACAGTGTAAAGAAGCCCTTGATCCCACCATACAGCGGTCCGTACCGAGTACTTGAACGTCATCCGAAATACTTCAAGATAGATAAAAACGGAACCCCTGACAACATTAGCATTGATCGCCTAAAAGTCGCGTATGTGCAACCCTCGCCCTCTAGCTCAAACAGAAGCTTACGAATCACTGAAAGCCCAAATCGCGATGTTGTCAACATACCCACTTGTATCCCACAAAATGCTTCCGACATCCAATCCACCCCTCCCACCCAACCAATGGGTATACCCAGTCCTTCCCCACAGACTTTACGTTCTTGCTTGAAAAGAACCCAACACACACGATCTGGCCGTATTGTTACTTGGCCAAAGAAACTTGAGACTTACTTCACTTAAAATGTTTCGAGCGTTTCCATTTTTTTCCAACGCTCTAGGGGGGGAGATGTGTCGAGCTTGTACAAATCTATTTTTACTTAACAATTTTTCTGTTAAAAAACTATTGTACAGTTTTTGATATCTTCAGTTCAATTTGTTCTGACTATCGGTTCGCTCAGACGATCGATAGTACTATTGATTTATCCATTTCCTGTTAACGTTATTACTCACATTTCATCGATTTCTTGTTCGATAACTTAGTGAACACAATTCTTCTGCTGAATACAATTTTGTACATAATCAACTTATCACTTAACACAATATACTTCTGTTGTGTGCGTTACTCGCGTTCTCGGTCGATCCGGTCTTTGGGAATTTCGTCTCGGGAACGTAACATTGCGAGTAGAAATATTGAAGTCATTACAAGAACAAGGAAAATCCAAAGGACGATTGCGGATTATATGTACGTGGATCGAAAGAACTGTTCGTGAGTCAGATTGCCTATTTTGGTACTGCGTGTTTTGTATAC
>JACCGJ010021045.1:0-12747 GCA_013407085.1 Atriophallophorus winterbourni | reverse complement strand
GAACTTGAACTATTACGCGCCATATTTGGATTTCTATTTGAAAATGGCTGATATTCTGGATTTGCACGGTGGGAACGACTTCGAGGATGATTTGGACGGCGACCGTACGTCGGTTATTTTTTCTTTTCCTATGATAATATTTCGCGGTTTTATCATTATTGGTCGCGTTTTAACGCTTTTCCATTCAGAAATGCTGTTAGAACTGTTTGATACATCTACCTTAGAATTAATTTTGTACCCGTTTCCACATATTGTGCTACGTAAATATTTCGTTAATGTATTGCTTTGATTTACCTAAAATTATTTCTACAACACTCAAGTGAATCATCATCATATCAGTAGCAACCATGGAATGTCATACAACAGTCACAAGATAAAATCCAATAGAAATATGGAATGGTGGGTCCTGAAAAGCTACAGAATCTGTATAAAGTTAAGGACATACACAGCAGATTGAGATGACTATCATAAACAAACTCATTTAATCAAGATACTTGAACGAGATAAACGATATCAGCGTGGCATATATACTGCGGCCAACATTCAAATCATAAACTTTACTCGCCATTGCACAATTAGTCAAATCCTAGAAAATTCCCACAGCAAGACCACCACAAAAACATCAACCGTATAACTAAGGGCAAGAAGCTATTACGAAATCGGATATCTTGGGCTACAAACTAAAACTCGGATCACTCCAACTGTTGCTGATTTAACTTTTGAGCCACTATCGTCGATCTTTACTTCCGTGAATGCAACAGAGTGATCAAAAACATTACTTCTGATTTTGCACATTCACTAAACAAGACCTTTGTTGCTTGCAAATCACTTCCCTCTACCTGGAGCCAATATTTTATTCCTTATTCAAGAACTAAAAAATTCAAAAACATTTTTGTTCCTCAAATGGTTCGATACATGGCTAACAAGTCGATAGGTCTTTCAGAGTCGAAGATGCGTCTCACAAATTGATAACCGATGTTGGGAGGTTTTCATTTTTTCTAACTTCATTCGCATCTGTCTAGGCCTAAGAAACATGACGGTATTTCTGCCAACGTACAGCATTTATCGTGCGGCAATTTACTTGGGTCAGGCTTGTGTAATTCCATACATAACAATTATTCATAATTTTGTGCAGAAAATAATTCAATGGCATAAAAATCGTGTACACGAATAAAGTCCTTTCGTCTCTTAATCTGCTTGAGCCAAGTTATCATCATCATGAAGCACAAGTCTGGAACCAGACAAAGTGCCAGGCAATATAAAGCAGTAAAACCGGATAAGCAAGCGCGTGAAAAATTCAAAGCAGACACGCAAAACATGCAAAAGCAAATGCTAAAAAACAGCTTGATTTTGTAGTTTCACTTCATGTGATTTTATATTTCTAGTTTTTTTAAATTTAATATAATAATATACCGGATAGAGATTAAGCCACATAATAAATACACTGGCACCACTGACTTCGGTTGGCAGCCATATCTCGTGAGGTTTCCAGTCAACTATTAGTTAGAGCTTTTGGACTCCACTCAGGCAAACGAATACGCTCAACTGATCCTAGCCCTACGGTAATTTTCTTCATACCGAAATTCCACGTCATAGACTGGCCAACTGATCGTTTTGCACAACTTCTGCAAGGCTCTGCGAATAATGCGCTGTATGGCGAGGATGCATTCCTAAAGCATGTCCCAACCATCGCAAACGAGCAAGCATCAGCATTTATCATTTTCCATGACCACTTGGTCTTAACACCCGATTGCAGACACATTTGTGACGCGATGTAGCCACCAAATGCGAGCAGTCATTCGCAGGCAACAGGTATCACAAACAGAAAGTCGACTGGCATCTTCCGCTCGGATAGACCAGGTTTCGCAGCCATAAAGTAGTGTAACGCACCATTGCGTTGTAAACTCGGCCTTTAGTATGGAGTGAAACATCAAGTCGACGCCTCAAAAGGCGAAGGTTAGCAAACATGTGAGATCTTGTCCTCGACACAGCCTCCGGTAGAGATAAAACTTCCAAGGTAAACAAAGCTGTCGACCAATTCAAGATTGACATCGCAAACAGATTTGGAAGAGAGCCGCTCCAATCCTGGATAAGTGTTTTACACTTGCTAGGCGCAAAGAACCTTGAAATTTGAAGTGTCAGGCGGTCCATGGCTCGTCTCTCAGAAGTGCGATGTGATCCACATACTATAGATCGGTAACTCTCTCATCCGACAGATGTTCAAAATCTGCGCCCACCAGACCAACTAAAGCTTTCGTTAGGACATCGTCGATCGCGAAGTTAAAAAGGAACGGCGAGATAGGGCAGTCCTGCCGCACCCCACAGGAACTATTGAAACACCCGCTTGCAGACATCTATATTTGTAACACGATGCTGCCACGGATATTAGAACTGCGGCACACCTATCGACAGCCGACAATAGCCATCTTTTTAGACTTCAAAGGAGCATTTGATTCAGTCGATCGAAATGTCCTGTTTAAGACCTTGTTGTGCAAAGGCGTTCCACATAAGTATGTCAACATACTACGCGCACTTTATGCTCATACATCCGGATGCGTTAGGGTTTACAATGAACTCTCACCCAAATTCCACACCACAAGTGGCGTCCGACAAGGATGTCCGATTTCTCCGTTTTTGTTCAATTTTGTAATTGATGCAATTATGGAATTATGCAACGAAGGTGCCCCAGCTTTCGGAGTTCACATAATGCCAGGCGTCAAGCTTCTCGACTTGGATTATGCTGATGACATAGTTCTGCTCTTCGACTCATACACAGATGCACATGCGATACTGAACAAACTATCTAGTATTGTGCCCGCATTTGGAATGCGTTTTGCGCCCTCTAAGTGCAGTGTTCTTCTGCAGGACATCGACTTATCGAACAAGGCTCTATTACTTGACAATCAGGCGCTTGAAATTGTGGATCGTTTTACGTATCTCGGTAGTTGTATCAATAATTCTGCATCGTTAGATAACGAGGTCTCGGCACGCATTTCTAAAGCGACCGTAGCATTCCGCAACCTAGGTCACCTCTGGAGTCAGAAAGGACTGTCTCTTCTACTCAAGGGTAGAGTCTATAAAGCGACAGTTCGGGCTGTGTTACTATATGGGTGCGAAACCTGGACCTTACGTAAAGAACACATTCAGCGTCTCCAAGTATTCGACAACCGGTGTCTCCGCAACATTCTAGGAGTTAGCTGTTACAATCGTATGCGCACCGATGCTCTCCGAAATAAGTTGTTTGGTAGTAATGTCGATATAGAGAAGCAGATCAACCTGCATAGGTTACACTGGTTGGGTCACGTTTTACGGATGCCGGACCACCGACTTCCGAAACAGATTCTTTTTGCGACGCCACATCCTGATTGGCGTAAATCTCGGGTGGCCTCACATGGCATAGGCAATTAAAAACCCTTACTAGTAACCTTTCCAAAGTAGGCGCAGCGCGTCTTCCAGGCTGGTGTCCCCGCGATCAGATATCGCAGTGGTTAGTTACGCTTCAGGACATGTCCCGAAACCGTGTTCAATGGCGGTCTTGCACTAAGCATCTTCTTGGAGTGTTTGCTTAACCTTGTATGTTGTCAAGCGGAGTGACGAGAAAAGCTTGTTATGATGCATGACAGTGAAAGCCGCAAGGAAGCTGCCGTGCTGATGTTGCTCTACTCGTTCACGAAACTTGTTTGAATGCATGTTCCATTCGAGGTGTAGGCCCCTCTTCCCAGTTTGTTTGTGCTTACTCTTCTATAGAATCCGTAGCAATTTAAGTCCCACCCTTCCCCATCTTTTAGGATTTTACTTTTTCATGGTTGTATGGCAGTTAAGCATTCGGTACGTGCTACCGGTGTAATGCTGTCTTTGATGATGATGATGCTGCCACCGAATGCGAGCAATTCTACGCAGGCTACGGGTGTCAAAAACAGAAAGCCGACGGACATCTTCCGCTCGGATAGACCAGGTTTCGCAGCCATAAAGGAGTGTAGCGCGCATCACTGCGTTGTACACTCGGCCTTTAGTATGGAGTGAAACATCGCGTCGACACCACAGGTGGCGAAGGCTAGCAAACGCTGCACCCGCTTTGCGAATACGATGTGAGATCTCGTCCTCGACACAACCACCAGCGGAGATACAACGGCCAAGGTAAACAAAGCTGTCGGCCAATTCAAGATTGACATCGCACACAGTTAGGTTTGGAAGAGAGCCGCTCCAATCCTGGGTAAGTGTTTTACACTTGTTAGGCGCAAAGCACATGCCATACCTTGAAGCTTCAAGTGCCAGGCGGTCCAGGGCTTGTTGCATTATATGAGGGTCATCTCCCAGAAGTGCGATGTCATCCGCATACTCTAGATCGGTAGCTCTCTCACCCGGCAGAAGTTCAACACCTGCGCCCACCAGACCAGCTAAAGCTTTTCTCAGGACATCGTCGATCGCGAAGTTAAAAAGGAACGGCGAGATAGGGCAGCCCTGCCGCACCCCGCTGGAGATATTGAACGAGGACGACAATTGTCCGTACGCTCGAACCCTGCCCGAAGTTTGGCAATATAATGCTTTCAAGATCCAAACATACTTCTCGGGCACTCCATGTCTCAGTAGACAGTTCCAAAGACTCACGATCGATTGAATCGAATGCCGCTCGGATGTCAAGGAATACCACGATAGTTGGTTTACGAAAAGTGTGGCGTTGCTCCAGTAACTGACGGAGTGTGAAAATTGGATCTATGCACCCTCGGCCGGCACGAAACCCAGTTTGCTCCTCACGGATTTGCTCTTCCCGTTTGGTACTCAACGGTGAAGCAGAATGGAGGCCAGTATTTTAGGAGCTACTGAAATGAGACTGATACTCCGATGGTTTTCACAGGAATCGAGCCCTCCTTTTTTCGAAAATCGGAGCAATTACTGATTATCTCTAAAAAGTCATTACGCGTTCCTCAGCCCATATGTTGGCGAACAGCGCTTGAAGTTTGCAAACTAAAGGGAAACTGCCATCTTTGAACAATTACGGTACCGAGGCATCAGCACCTGATGCTGATGCCTTTTAAGTCTCCGGAGTACATTGTAAATCTCTGATAGAGTGGGAGCCTCGAGAGAAATCGACCATTGGGTACAGTGTTCCGTATCCTCGAAATCAATGGGTGTAGAAGGCCAGTTAAACTGTGACTCATCGCTCCATGCGCCTGTGCATGTTAAAAACAACTATCCAACGCGGCTGTTTCCAAGGTGGTTTGTATCCCACTCTATTGTTCAAATTGTTCTGAAACTACCTGAGAACCGGGAGATCAATAAACCTGGCAAATTCAACTTCCTTGCAACCTTTCTACGTTACTCGCCAAAACGCACCGAGAGCTTAACACAGACTAACGCATGATCTGACTCTAGACAAGTGTACCAGTATGAACGGCAATCTTGCACATTCGTTCACAACGAGTAGCTGATAGCAATGTGGTCAATTTATGTGAAAGAGGCTGCCGATGGAGATTTTCAGGTGGAGCAGTGACGCTTCGAATGACAAAAGTTTGTGCTGGCAAGGTAGAGTATGTGCTCTGAGCACAAGGTAAGCAATCTTTCGCCGTTTTCATTACGATGACTATCGAAACCAAACCTTCCACCCACGAAACGCTCGTTTAAAGATGGCCTACACGTGCATTTATGTCCAGCTAAGACAACGATGTCACTCCTCGACGCAAGCCCAACGAGTTCTTGTAATCTTCTATAAAACTCATCCTTGGCAAGTTCAGAACTACAGTTAGTCGGTGCATAGACAGCAACCACAAACAGTTTGCGGGGTTGATTGCAAAATCGGCCTTTCTTGTCTTACTTCACAATGTCGACTGGGATCCAGTCTAACAGTGCGACCTCAGTTCTCTCATTCAAAACGATTTCGACACCAGCTTGACCAGATACCATGGCATCTTCATCAGTGTACAGGCGTAGATAGTGTGACTTGCGTACATTCGAAGGATTAGACAATAGCATAACCGATCTAAAGTTCATCATCATCATCAAAGACAGCATTACACCGGTAGCACGTACCGAATGCTTAACTGCCATACAACCACGAAAAAGTAAAATCCTAAAAGATGGGGAAAGGTGGGACTTAAATAGAAGAGTAAGCACAAACAAACGGAGTAGAGGTGCCTACACCTCGAATGGAACATACATTCAAACAAGTTTCGTGAACGAGTAGAGCGACATCAACACGGCAACTTCCTTGCGGCTTTCACTGTCATGCATCATAATAAACTTTTCTCGTCACTTCGCTTGACAACGTACAAGGTTAAGCAAACACTCCAAGAATATGCATGCGTGTTTCCGTCAAACAGCAAACATCGAGGCTATCAAGTGTGCGAGCCAAGTTAGAATATGACCAGCCCTAAAGACTCTATTCAGAGTTAGGAGTTGCATACTAAACCACAGTCTTGCCGCTATTATTATTTTGATATGTTTGTATGTAACTGATCTGTTTGACAGTATCTCAGTCTGTGTGGTGTCTGACTGCAATTATTTGCCTGATTCCAAACTTGTGATTTCATACATACCATTCCGTAATACCACACTAAATTTATCAAAGTTCCTAGCTAGGACATTTTGCTGTATGCAATGTCATAGTTTGGTCACCTCGGTTTCTAACATAACTAGAATACGGTGTCAAACATGGAATATTTTAAGAATTATCTGACCTTAAAGTGTAACTGTTGCTTCCATATACCGATGTTAGTTGTGAAGAAATTAGCGCGAATAGCATCGTGGCACAAAAATTAACTAGTTGCCTAGTACTCGAAACTTTTATATTTCCTTCGATTATAATAATGGAATGTCGAAGGGACATGAACAGAGTAAGGTATGGTTGATTATGACTGGTTTAAGGACATATTTGAGTTAACTTACATTTGAAACAGATTTTTGCAAAATGTATAAATTACTCGTCAGGGTACATGCTGGGAGCTAGGCAAAGGTTGATGCTCATCAACTGTGATACTGTCTGGTCACAGTGTCTAGACAAAATTCGAGTGACGGTACTGACAATGCGAATGCAGCATGCATACGGCATATATATATATATATATGCATACGGTAACATCTCAATAATAATTATTATTTTATTATTATATTTGCACAATCTGATACAGATATAGTGCCGTTCAACATAAACAATGAGATATACAAAGCGAGAAGGGTGGTATAAAGCGTTGTCATCGGCATCGTTGAACGTAGGCATGATACTACCCGGTTGTCTACACCGAAGTAGGGGAGATTTCGTTTAGGGGGTCCCACCCCGAGCCTTTACCCACAAGGCAGTGGAGCGAGAGAGGTTCGCACCTATCGGTGGCCGGTGACCGACGAAGCGGTTCATACGCCCTTTTCTGGGAATTTCCAGTTCGGAGCCCGATAACCCCGTTGATAGGTTGGTGACTTCAGTTTTTCCCTGTGCACCATACAATGTCCTTGGATAGAACAAGGGGCAGTGACTTTTGGAGCGGCGAGTCACCTCCGCCGCGTCGTGATGTCATCATTGGATTTTTGTGGCTTTTTAAAGAGAGAACGCTTGCCAGGCGGAAACCCACCACACCCTCAGACACCACATCTCAATAATAGTGGTGTGCAAGCTAAAACGCTTATACTTACTGCCACCTTTGTTTAACGAAAATTGTATGCTAAAGGCCAAGCGTCCCGGAATATCAGCATTGACGATTCCATTTAAATTTACGTGATTATGGCTACCCAAACAGTCTAAACCTATTCCAGTTAACTTTATGCCTGCGATTAGCGTATTTGCAAAGTTGTTCTTTATCGGTGAATACTTAGAACGTTCCCTTTCGATCTGCTTAAACCGATATTATTAATCATTTGGTTCGCGTCATTTTGAGACAATCACATTCATTGTTCACAACTTACCTCAGTTGATTGCACCAATCGGAGGGTTGCATCCGTCAATAGTTTTTGACACCAGCTCTCAAACGAAAGCTTTCGCCAAACCATTCATTATTGCAATAAATACAGGATTAGAGCATTTGTCACGATTGTGATGCACATCCATGATCGGCATCGACCGAAGGAGACCAACAACTCCACTTAGCACGAGCGCGCATGCGCTCATAATATTTCTATCATATCTGTGAAGACTAAGTGACTCAAAGGTCGTGACATTTTCGTCAGATTAAAAATTCTAAGGTGTTTTCATCAACAACCCAATTAAATTCTATAACCTCGATCCTGTTTTTTATTTAGATGGGTTAATGCGGTTGAAAGAAAGCGCGAAGAAAAGAAAAGGCAGAGGCTTTGTAAGCGGTACGTGTCTTTACTGTACGTTATTTTCTCTCAGAAAACACAGATACTGCAACGGTGACCTATGAAAGCCTAAAATCGATCGATGAATCAGGCGGTTCTGGACCTCAAAGATGTAATTTTTGTCATATTGATTTTTGCTTCCAGCCATCGAAGGATGGATTGTATTTGTTCGCAACGTACACGAAGAGGCCACGGAAGAAGATATTCGCGATAAGTTCTGCGAATATGGCGATATAAAGAATATACATTTAAATCTTGACCGTAGAACTGGGTATCTTAAGGTAACTCACGAATAGTATTATAAACACGTTACTCAGGGATATGCGTTGGTTGAATACGAACTCTATAAAGAAGCGCACGCCGCAATGGAGCAACTAAATGGGAGTGAGTTGAATGGACAGAAAATTTCGGTGGATTGGGCTTTCACGAAGGGACCCAGCGGTCACCATACCACTTCCAAACGTCGACCTCGTAATCGAAGCAGGAGTAGATCTCCCGACAGTGCTCGTCGTTGAACTTTCTTGTAAAATTGTAAATTTCGACCACCACTTTAAATACATGTTTTATCACAAGCATTTGTAGTCTCCATTCATATGGAATTACATATAGGGCTCAAGAAATATTTCACTGTGGTAGACTAACACTTTAGCTAACGCCGAGACTTAGACATAGCAAACAATAATGGCAATTGGACTGTAATGATGTAGTAATAATAGCGGCAAGACTGTGGTGTACAATACTTTTCTACTGCGGCCCTAGCACCGTTTAAGTGGATTTGCCACAGGTACTGAGCTGCTTCTGAAACGCTGGATTCTGACTGTCGTTTACCCTTTCTTATATCTGTCTGGGCGTGGACAACCTGACAGTATCTTAACCCACGTGCAATCTATGACTGTGCAGCACTGCCAGGATTAAGTTTGCGATTCCATACATATAATGAGACTGCAGAGGGATCCCTGCTGCGAGTCATTACGCGTTGCAATGAAATTAACTCGGTATTGCACGTAAAGGACAATGCACGATTCCGCGCCCCATTAACTATAATTACTGCCATTTGTGAATTCAACTCGAACCCGAATCACTTTACTACAGCCTTTTCTTAATAAGTAAGATTTATGGTAAGTATGTGCAATCGTGCAGTACTTTGTACTATGCGGCTAACACCGTGCTAAATTGATTGGTCAGAAGTAGTGAGCTGCCCTTTACTCAAAGATTTTCGATAATCCAAATCGTTATGTGCGGGAACGGGCTATATAAATATCGCATTCTAAGTGCAGTCCTTGAATTTCAAACAGATTAATTGCTTAATATTTTACACGAAGCCTAATTGGCTTCTTGTAAGAATGAAAGCAACTTGCTGCTCGATGTACTCTCCCAACCTCAACAACTAGCTACCGATTTCATAAAGGACCCAAAACCCCTAAGATAACTTAGATGCAATATTTATTAATAGACAAGAAATGTCAGACTCATCATTCACTCCCTATCGTGCTACTTACAAACATTTACAATAACTCGGTAGCGCTACCAGAGTTACAACCTGCTTTTCGCATACATAATTTGCTAATGACGCCACTGAAGCGAACCTTGAGTGTGTCATTCAGGTAAACGAGGGCACAAGACAGCATTCGGTTCATACAGAGGGCAGTCTTGATTTTGATACATTTGTTCGGTTATACTTTTTTCTAATCCCCTGAAATTACGTGAGTAATTCTTTTTAAATCTGCATACTGATGCCGGTGTACCGGTTTCTACCATATATCTCTGGCGTCTAACCTTGCGTAATAACAGATTCTTAAACACCTAGCAGAACGTCATCTTGTAGATGATATCGATCAGAAATTCATTGGCAAGCTCGGAAACATTGTCACACCTGTAGCCAGTCTACGATTGCCATCTTCGTTGATTTTACGGGTATGGTATGGTATGAGAGCACAAGCCTGATCTAGGCAAAGTGTCGCAGTCAGAGGCTGCACATGGGCTAAGATACTGTCAGGTTGCCCAGGCCTAGACAGATATGAGGAACAAAAAAGAACAGGAAATGGTAGTGAGATTCCAGCCTGTTTCAGCATGCAGCTCACTACCCCTGACCAATCAATCTAGCACGGTATTAGCCACACAGCATAAGGTACTGCACGATTGCACATCCGTGCAATTGGTTCACTTTATAGAAACGGTTTGTTTCGTATCTTAGTGCCCAAAGTTGTCCCACTTAAGAAGGTAAACTTATTTAGAGCGGTGCTCCTAAGGTTATGGGTGCTTCAGTGTATACGTCAGCCAAATTTCCAACGGATGATGGTGCAAATTATTCTTTGTTGTTCAACTTTGTAGTTCGCTATAATTAAGACGTGTAATATAGACGTACCTACACCTGGCATTCAGAAAGACCGTGATAAAAAGCTTTTTGATTTAGGCTATACTGATGATGTGGTTTACTTCAAATGACCAAGCTTGTTTGGACCGATTGTGTAGCATCGTACCATCATTTAGATTGGGCTTGGTTACAGAAGAAGAAGAAATTGACTTTATTCGTACACACGAATTTTCAGCTGTTACAATAATTTCACCACAAATTTAAAAATGATAAACATGTCCCGACATCGAGTTACAATTTGTCGACTGAACGATTTTTCTTGTCCGTCTTAATTGATTGACATACGATCCAGTTTACTAGCAAAAGTTTTTGGGTCAAACGTTTCACTGCAAGTCCCGGTATCTCGTACTTCGTTCTAAAGTGCACGTCCAAATTTGACCTCAGTTGATCCGAAAATATTTGATGCATTTTACCCTTGGAGAAATTAATTGTATGCACGGCCGATTTGAAGGCCCCGACAGAAATTCTCATCATCTCTATTTTCGTCTACGTATACATCCTCCCCAGCCATAGATAAATTATTTCGACGTCCAACTCAACCGGATCGAATGTCAGGCTCGTATGCTAGATCTTTAACACTTGAAACACAACTGTCACACGTATTTTTAATCATTGCGTGTCTGTTTTACTCGGATTTCGCTCCCATTAAATGTGATGAGCTCTACAAGGTTAGCTCTCTTCAGATTAAACTCTTGATGACTACACACGAGCGAATCCCGATGTCACCCTGCATACTAACGAAACATTACTCTGCCTTAACCCTGTCACAAGCACTAATTTATGCCATTCATAAACCACGCAAAATCGTGAAGCGTTCCATATTTTTTCGTTCCAGTGGCAGTGGGGATAAGCTCCCACTGTTTATAAAATTCTCCCATATGGCACGCGTCTAAAAAATCCTCTGATGACCAAGTCTAACTTCTGGCATGCGCGAGTGGCTCTCCGAGCCCGGCGGAACTGCTTCTACCAACTGGAGAAGGGGCGAGTTACTGGCGCCTAAAAACTAGTTTGCTTCGGGCAGATGGAGCTCGTTAGCCTGGGAGGGCATTTCATCTAAGGGATAGAAAACCCTGATTTTCAACCTCCACTGCCTTGCGGGATACCCGATCGCGGGAAAGGCTTCGGGAGAAAACCCTGAGGAAAAATCTGAAACAGTCTGGTAGACGGTTAGTTGGTGCACACCACCTCTTTCTGGCAACTTCCTGCTACCTTGCAGGTAGCACTTGGTTGTGCAAAGGCTAGAGAAGCTGACTCGAACAAACGCCGAGTGGTGCTGGGGACGCTGCTTTGTACCCAAATTCCCAACAATATTCATTGAAGCCGACTCATCCTCCAGGAAGAGATAGTCGCACAAAGGTGAGAGTATGTGTGCACGTTTTTCGATCAATTGTTGGTATTGTGCGGACAAAGCATGAGCAAAGTGCGGCAATAATGAAAACGTGAGCCTAGATGCAGGCAAATCGATGATAGGCGATTGATTGCCAGTTAGCTGTGGCAGATACAGAAGCATCCTATTTCCACATTTCTAGTAAATTTAACAACACCGGAGAGCGATTGTAGACTGCTGTTAGACAGTCGAATCGACGGCAATTCTGCTTCGAATTAACAGATCACAGTATTGAACGCCATTAGCTTGTCGTTAGGGAAACCCAAAAGTAAGAACCTGGTGGATATTTGCGCGAAATGTGTGAGGATGGATGAAACATCCATCCTTCGCGTCCTCGATACCCGTAAGCCCCACGGCTCAGTTCTTCCAAATAAGTCACAGAAAACTCATTTTCAACAGCCATTTGGTCTTGGACATGGTGACCAAACAAAACAAATGGTCATAATTAGGTTATGATCTTTGTTACTCAAGGGTAGAGTCTATAAAGCGACAGTTCGGGCTGTGTTACTGTATGGGTGCGAAACCTGGACCTTACGTAAAGAACACATCCAGCGTCCCCAAGTATATGACAACCGTTGTCTCCGCAACATTCTAGGAGTTAGCTGTTACAATCGCATACGCACCGATGCTCTCCCAAATAAGCTGTTCGGTAGTAATGTTGATATAGAGAAGCAGATCAACCTGCATAGGTTACGTTGGTTGG